>JBBPBO010000003.1:30021968-30089470 GCA_037974295.1 Cicer cuneatum
TTGGATGCACAAAATGACGTAAATGTTCATCCAATGACACAAATGCACTTATTGGATGAACTACATCCTTAAGTACGAAAAGTGATTAGAATAAGCCTTGGGATGCACAAAATGACCTAAATGTTAAATAAATGAAACAAACGCGCTTATTGGATGAACTACATTCCTTAAGTACGAAAAGTGATTAGAATAACCCTTGGGATGCACAAAATGACGTAAATGTTTATCCTATGACACAAATGCACTTATTGGATGAACTTTATTCCTTAGGTACAAAAAGTGATTAGAATAAGCCTTGGGATGCACAAAATGACGTAAATGTTCATCAAATGAAACAAATGAACTTATTAGATGAACTACATTCATTAAGTACGAAAACTGATTAGAATAAGCCTTGTGATGCACAAAATGTCTTAAATGTTAAATTAATGACACAAACGCGCTTATCGGGTGAACTACATTCCTTAAGTACGAAAAGTGATTAGAATAACCCTTGGGATGCACAAAATGACGTAAATGTTTATCCAATGACACAAATGCACTTATCGGGTGAACTACATTCCTTAAGTACGAAAAGTTATTAGATTAAGTTTTGGGATGCACAAAATGATGTAAATGTTCATCCAATGACACAAATGCACTTAATGGAGGAACTACATCCTTATGTACGAAAAGTGATTAGAATAAGCCTTGGAATGCACAAAATGACCTAAATGTTAAATTAATGACACAAACGCACTTATTGGATGAAGTCCATTCCTTAAGTACGAAAAGTGATTAGATTAAACCTTGGGATGCACAAAATGACGTAAATGTTCATCCAATGACACAAATGCACTTATTGGATGAACTACATCCTTAAGTACGAAAAGTGATTAGAATAAGCCTTGGGATGCATAAAATGACATAAATGTTAAATAAATGACACAAACGCGCTTATTGGATGAACTACATTCCTTAAGTACGAAAAGTGATTAGAATAAGCCTTGGGATGCACAAAATGACGTAAATGTTTATCCAATGACACAAATGCACTTATTGGATGAACTTCATTCCTTAAGTACGAAGAGTAATTAGCATAAGCCTTGGGATGCACAAAATGACGTAAATGTTTATCCAACGACACAAATGCACGTATTGGATGAACTTCATTCCTTAAGTACGAAAAGTGATTAGAATAAGCCTTGGGATGCACAAAATGACGTAAATGTTCATCCAATGACACAAATGCACTTATTGGATGAACTACATTCCTTAAGTACGAAAAGTGATTAGATTAAGCTTCGGGATGCACAAAATGACGTAAATGTTCATCCAATGACACAAATGCACTTATTGGATGAACTACATCCTTAAGTACGAAAATTGATTAGAATAAGCCTTGGGATGCACAAAATGACATAAATGTTAAATAAATGACACAAACGCGCTTATTGGATGAACTACATTCCTTAAGTACGAAAAGTGATTAGAATAAGCCTTGGGATGCACAAAATGACGTAAATGTTCATCCAATGACACAAATGCACTTATCGGGTGAACTACATTCCTTAAGTACGAAAAGTGATTAGAATAAGCCTTGGGATGCACAAAATGACGTAAATGTTCATCCAATGACACAAATGCACTTATTGGATGAACTACATTCATTAAGTACGAAAAGTGATTAGAATAAGCCTTGTGATGCACAAAATCTCCTAAATGTTAATTAATGACACAAACGTGCTTATCGGGTGAACTCCATTCCTTAAGTACGAAAAGTGATTTGATTAAGCTTTGGGATGCACAAAATGACGTAAATGTTCATCCAATGACACAAATGCACTTATTGGATGAACTACATCCTTAAGTACGAAAAGTGATTAGAATAAGCCTTGGGATGCACAAAATGACATAAATGTTAAATAAATGACACAAACGCGCTTATTGGATGAACTACATTCCTTAAGTACGAAAAGTGATTAGAATAAGCCTTGGGATGCACAAAATGACGTAAATGTTCATCCAATGACACAAATGCACTTATCGGGTGAACTACATTCCTTAAGTACGAAAAGTGATTAGAATAAGCCTTGGGATGCACAAAATGACGTAAATGTTCATCCAATGACACAAATGCACTTATTGGATCAACTACATTCATTAAGTGCGAAAAGTGATTAGAATAAGCCTTGTAATGCACAAAATGTCCTAAATGGTAATTAATGACACAAACGCGCTTATTGGATGAACTACATTCCTTAAGTACGAAAAGTGATTAGATTAAGCCTTGGGATGCACAAAATGACGTAAATGTTTATCCAATGACACAAATGCACTTATTGGATGAACTACATTCCTTAAGTTCGAAAAGTGATTAGAATAAGCCTTGGGATGCACAAAATCACGTAAATGTTCATCCAATTACACAAATGCACTTATTGGAGGAACTATATCCTTAAATACGAAAATCGATTAGAATAAGCCTTGGGATGCAAAAAATGACCTAAATGTTAAATTAATGACACAAACGCGCTTATTGGATGAACTACATTCCTTAAGTACGAAAAGTGATTAGATTAAGCCTTGGGATGCACAAAATGACGTAAATGTTCATCCAATGACACAAATGCACTTATTGGATGAACTACATCCTTAAGTACGAAAAGTGATTAGAATAAGCCTTGGGATGCACAAGATGACATAAATGTTAAATAAATGACACAAACGCGCTTATTGGATGAACTACATTCCTTAAGTACGAAAAGTGATTAGATTAAGCCTTGGGATGCACAAAATGACATAAATGTTTATCCAATGACACAAATGCACTTATTGGATGAACTTCATTCCTTAAGTACGAAAAGTGATTAGAATAAGCCTTGGGATGCACAAAATGACGTAAATGTTCATCCAATGACACAAATGCACTTATTGGATGAACTACATTCATTAAGTACGAAAAGTGATTAGAATAAGCCTTGTGATGCACAAAATGTCCTAAATGTTAATTAATGACACAAACGCGCTTATCGGGTGATCTACATTCCTTAAGTACGAAAAGTGATTAGATTAAGCTTTGGGATGCACAAAATGACGTAAATGTTCATCCAATGACACAAATGCACTTATTGGAGGAACTACATCCTTATGTACGAAAAGTGATTAGAATAAGCCTTGGGATGCACAAAATGACCTAAATGTTAAATTAATGACACAAACGCGCTTATTGGATGAAGTACATTCCTTAAGTACGAAAAGTGATTAGATTAAGCCTTGGGATGCACAAAATGACGTAAATGTTCATCCAATGACACAAATGCACTTATTGGATGAACTACATTCATTAAGTACGAAAAGTGATTAGAATAAGCATTGTGATGCACAAAATGTCCTAAATGTTAATTAATGACACAAACGCGCTTATCTGGTGAACTACATTCCTTAAGTACGAAAAGTGATTAGATTAAGCTTTGGGATGCACAAAATGACGTAAATGTTCATCCAATGACACAAATGCACTTATTGGAGGAACTACATCCTTAAGTACGAAAAGTGATTAGAATAAGCCTTGGGATGCACAAAATGACCTAAATGTTAAATTAATGACACAAACGCGCTTATTGGATGAAGTACATTCCTTAAGTACGAAAAGTGATTAGATTAAGCCTTGGGATGCACAAAATGACGTAAATGTTCATCCAATGACACAAATGCACTTATTGGATGAACTACATTCATTAAGTACGAAAAGTGATTAGAATAAGCATTGTGATGCACAAAATGTCCTAAATGTTAATTAATGACACAAACGCGCTTATCGGGTGAACTACATTCCTTAAGTACGAAAAGTGATTAGATTAAGCTTGGGGATGCACAAAATGACGTAAATGTTCATCCAATGACACAAATGCACATATTGCAGGAACTACATCCTTAAGTACGAAAAGTGATTAGAATAAGCCTTGGGATGCACAAAATGACCTAAATGTTAAATTAATGACACAAACGCGCTTATTGGATGAAGTACATTCCTTAAGTACGAAAAGTGATTAGATTAAGCCTTGGGATGCACAAAATGACCTAAATGTTCATCCAATGACACAAATGCACTTATTGGATGAACTACATTCATTAAGTACGAAAAGTGATTAGAATAAGCATTGTGATGCACAAAATGTCCTAAATGTTAATTAATGACACAAACGCGCTTATCGGGTGAACTACATTCCTTAAGTACGAAAAGTGATTAGAATAAGCCTTGGGATGCACAAAATGACGTAAATGTTCATCCAATGACACAAATGCACTTATTGGATGAACTACATTCATTAAGTACGAAAAGTGATTAGAATAAGCCTTGTGATGCACAAAATCTCCTAAATGTTAATTAATGACACAAACGTGCTTATCGGGTGAACTCCATTCCTTAAGTACGAAAAGTGATTTGATTAAGCTTTGGGATGCACAAAATGACGTAAATGTTCATCCAATGACACAAATGCACTTATTGGATGAACTACATCCTTAAGTACGAAAAGTGATTAGAATAAGCCTTGGGATGCACAAAATGACATAAATGTTAAATAAATGACACAAACGCGCTTATTGGATGAACTACATTCCTTAAGTACGAAAAGTGATTAGAATAAGCCTTGGGATGCACAAAATGACGTAAATGTTCATCCAATGACACAAATGCACTTATCGGGTGAACTACATTCCTTAAGTACGAAAAGTGATTAGAATAAGCCTTGGGATGCACAAAATGACGTAAATGTTCATCCAATGACACAAATGCACTTATTGGATCAACTACATTCATTAAGTGCGAAAAGTGATTAGAATAAGCCTTGTAATGCACAAAATGTCCTAAATGGTAATTAATGACACAAACGCGCTTATTGGATGAACTACATTCCTTAAGTACGAAAAGTGATTAGATTAAGCCTTGGGATGCACAAAATGACGTAAATGTTTATCCAATGACACAAATGCACTTATTGGATGAACTACATTCCTTAAGTTCGAAAAGTGATTAGAATAAGCCTTGGGATGCACAAAATCACGTAAATGTTCATCCAATTACACAAATGCACTTATTGGAGGAACTATATCCTTAAATACGAAAATCGATTAGAATAAGCCTTGGGATGCAAAAAATGACCTAAATGTTAAATTAATGACACAAACGCGCTTATTGGATGAACTACATTCCTTAAGTACGAAAAGTGATTAGATTAAGCCTTGGGATGCACAAAATGACGTAAATGTTCATCCAATGACACAAATGCACTTATTGGATGAACTACATCCTTAAGTACGAAAAGTGATTAGAATAAGCCTTGGGATGCACAAGATGACATAAATGTTAAATAAATGACACAAACGCGCTTATTGGATGAACTACATTCCTTAAGTACGAAAAGTGATTAGATTAAGCCTTGGGATGCACAAAATGACATAAATGTTTATCCAATGACACAAATGCACTTATTGGATGAACTTCATTCCTTAAGTACGAAAAGTGATTAGAATAAGCCTTGGGATGCACAAAATGACGTAAATGTTCATCCAATGACACAAATGCACTTATTGGATGAACTACATTCATTAAGTACGAAAAGTGATTAGAATAAGCCTTGTGATGCACAAAATGTCCTAAATGTTAATTAATGACACAAACGCGCTTATCGGGTGATCTACATTCCTTAAGTACGAAAAGTGATTAGATTAAGCTTTGGGATGCACAAAATGACGTAAATGTTCATCCAATGACACAAATGCACTTATTGGAGGAACTACATCCTTATGTACGAAAAGTGATTAGAATAAGCCTTGGGATGCACAAAATGACCTAAATGTTAAATTAATGACACAAACGCGCTTATTGGATGAAGTACATTCCTTAAGTACGAAAAGTGATTAGATTAAGCCTTGGGATGCACAAAATGACGTAAATGTTCATCCAATGACACAAATGCACTTATTGGATGAACTACATTCATTAAGTACGAAAAGTGATTAGAATAAGCATTGTGATGCACAAAATGTCCTAAATGTTAATTAATGACACAAACGCGCTTATCTGGTGAACTACATTCCTTAAGTACGAAAAGTGATTAGATTAAGCTTTGGGATGCACAAAATGACGTAAATGTTCATCCAATGACACAAATGCACTTATTGGAGGAACTACATCCTTAAGTACGAAAAGTGATTAGAATAAGCCTTGGGATGCACAAAATGACCTAAATGTTAAATTAATGACACAAACGCGCTTATTGGATGAAGTACATTCCTTAAGTACGAAAAGTGATTAGATTAAGCCTTGGGATGCACAAAATGACGTAAATGTTCATCCAATGACACAAATGCACTTATTGGATGAACTACATTCATTAAGTACGAAAAGTGATTAGAATAAGCATTGTGATGCACAAAATGTCCTAAATGTTAATTAATGACACAAACGCGCTTATCGGGTGAACTACATTCCTTAAGTACGAAAAGTGATTAGATTAAGCTTGGGGATGCACAAAATGACGTAAATGTTCATCCAATGACACAAATGCACATATTGCAGGAACTACATCCTTAAGTACGAAAAGTGATTAGAATAAGCCTTGGGATGCACAAAATGACCTAAATGTTAAATTAATGACACAAACGCGCTTATTGGATGAACTACATTCCTTAAGTACGAAAAGTGATTAGAATAAGCCTTGGGATGCACAAAATGACGTAAATGTTCATCCAATGACACAAATGCACTTATTGGATGAACTACATTCATTAAGTACGAAAAGTGATTAGAATAAGCATTGTGATGCACAAAATGTCCTAAATGTTAATTAATGACACAAACGCGCTTATCGGGTGAACTACATTCCTTAAGTACGAAAAGTGATTAGATTAAGCGTTGGGATGCACAAAATGACGTAGATGTTCATCCAATGACACAAAAGCACTTATTGGATGAACTACATCCTTAAGTACGGAAAGTGATTAGATTAAGCCTTGGGATGCACAAAATGACGTAAATGTTCATCCAATGACACAAATGCACTTATTGGATGAACTACATTCATTAAGTACGAAAAGTGATTAGAATAAGCCTTGGGATGCACAAAATGACCTAAATGTTAAATTAATGACACAAACGCGCTTATTGGATGAACTACATTCCTTAAGTACGAAAAGTGATTAGATTAAGCCTTGGGATGCACAAAATGACGTAAATGTTCATCCAATGACACAAATGCACTTATTGGATGAACTTCATTCCTTAAGTACGAAAAGTGATTAGATTAAGCCTTGGGATGCACAAAATGACGTAAATGTTCATCCAATGACACAAATGCACTTATTGGATGAACTACATTCATTAAGTACGAAAAGTGATTAGAATAAGCATTGTGATGCACAAAATGTCCTAAATGTTAATTAATGACACAAACGCGCTTATCGGGTGAACTACATTCCTTAAGTACGAAAAGTGATTAGATTAAGCTTTGGGATGCACAAAATGACGTAATTGTTCATCCAATGACACAAATGCACTTATTGGAGGAACTACATTCATTAAGTAAGAAAAGTGATTAGAATAAGCCTTGGGATGCACAAAATGACCTCAATGTTAAATTAATGACACAAACGCGCTTATCGGGTGAACTATATTCGTTAGTACGAAAAGTGATTAAAATAAGCATTGTGATGCACAAAATGTCCTAAATGTTAAATTAATGACACAAACGCGCTTATTGGATGAAGTACATTCCTTAAGTACGAAAAGTGATTAGATTAAGCCTTGGGATGCACAAAATGACGTAAATGTTCATCCAATGACACAAACGCGCTTATTGGATGAACTACATTCCTTAAGTACGAAAAGTGATTAGATTAAGCTTCGGGATGCACAAAATGACGTAAATGTTCATCCAATGACACAAATGCACTTATTGGATGAACTACATCCTTAAGTACGAAAAGTGATTAGAATAAGCCTTGGGATGCACAAAATGACATAAATGATAAATAAATGACACAAACGCGCTTATTGGATGAACTACATTCCTTAAGTACGAAAAGTGATTAGAATAAGCCTTGGGATGCACAAAATGACATAAATGCTAAATAAATGACACAAACGCGCTTATTGGATGAACTACATTCCTTAAGTAGGAAAACTGATTAGAATAAGCCTTGGGATGCACAAAATGACGTAAATGTTTATCCAATGACACAAATGCACTTATTGGATTAACTTCATTCCTTAAGTACGAAAAGTGATTAGAATAAGCCTTGGGATGCACAAAATGACGTAAATGTTCATCCAATGACACAAATGCACTTATTGGATGAACTACATTCATTAAGTACGAAAAGTGATTAGAATAAGCCTTGTGATGCACAAAATGTCCTAAATGTTAATTAATGACACAAACGCGCTTATCGGGTGATCTACATTCCTTAAGTACGAAAAGTGATTAGATTAAGCTTTGGGATGCACAAAATGACGTAAATGTTCATCCAATGACACAAATGCACTTATTGGAGGAACTACATCCTTATGTACGAAAAGTGATTAGAATAAGCCTTGGGATGCACAAAATGACCTAAATGTTAAATTAATGATACAAACGCGCTTATTGGATGAAGTGCATTCCTTAAGTACGAAAAGTGATTAGATTAAGCCTTGGGATGCACAAAATGACGTAAATGTTCATCCAATGACACAAATGCTCTTATTGGACGAACTACATCCTTAAGTACGAAAAGTGATTAGAATAAACCTTGGGATGCACAAAATGACCTAAATGTTAAATTAATGACACAAACGCGCTTATTGGATGAACTACATTCCTTAAGTACGAAAAGTGATTAGATTAAGCCTTGGGATGCACAAAATGACGTAAATGTTCATCCAATGACACAAATGCACTTATTGGATGAACTTCATTCCTTAAGTACGAAAAGTGATTAGAATAAGCCTTGGGATGCACCAAATGACGTAAATGTTCATCCAATGACACAAATGCACTTATTGGATGAACTACATTCATTAAGTACGAAAAGTGATTAGAATAAGCATTGTGATGCACAAAATGTCCTAACTGTTAATTAATGACACAAACGCGCTTATCGGGTGAACTACATTCCTTAAGTACGAAAAGTGATTAGATTAAGCTTTGGGATGCACAAAATGACGTAATTGTTCATCCAATGACACAAATGCACATATTGGAGGAACTACATCCTTAAGTACGAAAAGTGATTAGAATAAGCCTTGGTATGCACAAAATGACCTAAATGTTAAATTAATGACAAAAACGCGCTTATTGGATGATGTCCATTCCTTAAGTACGAAAAGTGATTAGATTAAGCCTTGGGATGCACAAAATGACGTAAATGTTTATCCAATGACACAAATGCACTTATTGGATGAACTACATCCTTAAGAACGAAAAGTGATTAGAATAAGCCTTGGGATGCACAAAATGACATAAATGTTAAATAAATGACACAAACGCGCTTATTGGATGAACTACGTTCCTCAAGTACGAAAAGTGATTAGAATAATACTTGGGATGCACAAAATGACGTAAATGTTTATCCAATGACACAAATGCAATTATTGGATGAACTTCATTCCTTAAGTACGAAAAGTGATTAGAATAAGCCTTGGGATGCACAAAATGACGTAAATGTTTATCCAATGACACAAATGCACTTATTGGATGAACAACATTCATTAAGTACGAAAAGTGATTAGAATAACCCTTGTGATGCACAAAATGTCCTAAATGTTAATTAATGACACAAACGCGCTTATCGGGTGAACTACATTCCTTAAGTACGAAAAGTGATTAGATTAAGCTTTGGGATACACAAAATGACGTAAATGTTTATCCAATGACACAAATGCACTTATTGGAGGAACTACATCCTTATGTACGAAAAGTGATTAGAATAAGCCTTGGGATGCACAAAATGACCTAAATGTTAAATTAATGACACAAACGCGCTTATTGGATGAAGTACATTCCTTAAGTACGAAAAGTGATTAGATTAAGCCTTGGGATGCACAAAATGACGTAAATGTTCATCCAATGACACAAATGCACTTATTGGATGAACTACATCCTTAAGTACGAAAAGTGATTAGAATAAGCCTTGGGATGCACAAAATGACATAAATGTTAAATAAATGACACAAACGCGCTTATTGGATGAACTACATTCCTTAAGTACGAAAAGTGATTAGATTAAGCTTTGGGATGCACAAAATGACGTAAATGTTCATCCAATGACACAAATGCACTTATCGGGTGAACTACATTCCTTAAGTACGAAAAGTGATTAGAATAAGCCTTGGGATGCACAAAATGACGTAAATGTTCATCCAATGACACAAATGCACTTATTGGATCAACTACATTCATTAAGTGCGAAAAGTGATTAGAATAAGCCTTGTAATGCACAAAATGTCCTAAATGGTAATTAATGACACAAACGCGCTTATTGGATGAACTACATTCCTTAAGTACGAAAAGTGATTAGATTAAGCCTTGGGATGCACAAAATGACGTAAATGTTTATCCAATGACACAAATGCACTTATTGGATGAACTACATTCCTTAAGTTCGAAAAGTGATTAGAATAAGCCTTGGGATGCACAAAATCACGTAAATGTTCATCCAATTACACAAATGCACTTATTGGAGGAACTATATCCTTAAATACGAAAATCGATTAGAATAAGCCTTGGGATGCAAAAAATGACCTAAATGTTAAATTAATGACACAAACGCGCTTATTGGATGAACTACATTCCTTAAGTACGAAAAGTGATTAGATTAAGCCTTGGGATGCACAAAATGACGTAAATGTTCATCCAATGACACAAATGCACTTATTGGATGAACTACATCCTTAAGTACGAAAAGTGATTAGAATAAGCCTTGGGATGCACAAGATGACATAAATGTTAAATAAATGACACAAACGCGCTTATTGGATGAACTACATTCCTTAAGTACGAAAAGTGATTAGATTAAGCCTTGGGATGCACAAAATGACATAAATGTTTATCCAATGACACAAATGCACTTATTGGATGAACTTCATTCCTTAAGTACGAAAAGTGATTAGAATAAGCCTTGGGATGCACAAAATGACGTAAATGTTCATCCAATGACACAAATGCACTTATTGGATGAACTACATTCATTAAGTACGAAAAGTGATTAGAATAAGCCTTGTGATGCACAAAATGTCCTAAATGTTAATTAATGACACAAACGCGCTTATCGGGTGATCTACATTCCTTAAGTACGAAAAGTGATTAGATTAAGCTTTGGGATGCACAAAATGACGTAAATGTTCATCCAATGACACAAATGCACTTATTGGAGGAACTACATCCTTATGTACGAAAAGTGATTAGAATAAGCCTTGGGATGCACAAAATGACCTAAATGTTAAATTAATGACACAAACGCGCTTATTGGATGAAGTACATTCCTTAAGTACGAAAAGTGATTAGATTAAGCCTTGGGATGCACAAAATGACGTAAATGTTCATCCAATGACACAAATGCACTTATTGGATGAACTACATTCATTAAGTACGAAAAGTGATTAGAATAAGCATTGTGATGCACAAAATGTCCTAAATGTTAATTAATGACACAAACGCGCTTATCTGGTGAACTACATTCCTTAAGTACGAAAAGTGATTAGATTAAGCTTTGGGATGCACAAAATGACGTAAATGTTCATCCAATGACACAAATGCACTTATTGGAGGAACTACATCCTTAAGTACGAAAAGTGATTAGAATAAGCCTTGGGATGCACAAAATGACCTAAATGTTAAATTAATGACACAAACGCGCTTATTGGATGAAGTACATTCCTTAAGTACGAAAAGTGATTAGATTAAGCCTTGGGATGCACAAAATGACGTAAATGTTCATCCAATGACACAAATGCACTTATTGGATGAACTACATTCATTAAGTACGAAAAGTGATTAGAATAAGCATTGTGATGCACAAAATGTCCTAAATGTTAATTAATGACACAAACGCGCTTATCGGGTGAACTACATTCCTTAAGTACGAAAAGTGATTAGATTAAGCTTGGGGATGCACAAAATGACGTAAATGTTCATCCAATGACACAAATGCACATATTGCAGGAACTACATCCTTAAGTACGAAAAGTGATTAGAATAAGCCTTGGGATGCACAAAATGACCTAAATGTTAAATTAATGACACAAACGCGCTTATTGGATGAAGTACAATCCTTAAGTACGAAAAGTGATTAGATTAAGCCTTGGGATGCACAAAATGACGTAAATGTTCATCCAATGACACAAATGCACTTATTGGATGAACTACATTCATTAAGTACGAAAAGTGATTAGAATAAGAATTGTGATGCACAAAATGTCCTAAATGTTAATTAATGACACAAACGCGCTTATCGGGTGAACTACATTCCTTAAGTACGAAAAGTGATTAGATTAAGCTTTGGGATGCACAAAATGACGTAAATGTTCATCCAATGACACAAATGCACTTATTGGATGAAGTACATTCCTTAAGTACGAATAGTGATTAGATTAAGCCTTGGGATGCACAAAATGACGTAAACGTTCATCCAATGACACAAATGCACTTATTGGATGAACTACATCCTTAAGTACGAAAAGTGATTAGAATAAGCCTTGGGATGCACAAAATGACGTAAATGTTCATCCAATGACACAAATGCACTTATTGGATGAACTACATCCTTAAGTACGAAAAGTGATTAGAATAAGCCTTGGGATGCACAAAATGACATAAATGTTAAATAAATGACACAAACGCGCTTATTGGATGAAGTACATTCCTTAAGTACGAAAAGTGATTAGATTAAGCCTTGGGATGCACAAAATGACGTAAATGTTCATCCAATGACACAAATGCACTTATTGGATGAACTACATCCTTAAGTACGAAAAGTGATTAGAATAAGCCTTGGGATGCACAAAATGACATAAATGTTAAATTAATGACACAAACGCGCTTATTGGATGAACTACATTCCTTAAGTACGAAAAGTGATTAGATTAATCCTTGGGATGCACAAAATGACGTAAATGTTCATCCAATGACACAAATGCACTTAATGGATGAACTACATTCTTAAGTACGAAAAGTGATTAGAATAAGCCTTGGGATGCACAAAATGACATAAATGTTAAATAAATGACACAAACGCGCTTATTGGATGAACTACATTCCTTAAGTACGAAAAGTGATTAGAATAAGCCTTGGGATGCACAAAATGACGTAAATGTTTATCCAATGACACAAATGCACGTATCGGATGAACTACATCCTTAAGTACCAAAAGTGATTAGAATAAGCCTTGGGATGCACAAAATGACCTAAATGTTAAATAAATGACACAAACGCGCTTATTGGATGAACTACATTCCTTAAGTACGAAAAGTGATTAGAATAAGCCTTGGGATGCACAAAATGACGTCAATGTTCATCCAATGACACAAATGCACTTATTGGATGAACTACATTCATTAAGTACGAAAAGTGATTAGAATAAGCATTGTGATGCACAAAATGTCCTAAATGTTAATTAATGACACAAACGCGCTTATCGGGTGAACTACATTCCTTAAGTACGAAAAGTGATTAGATTAAGCTTTGGGATGCACAAAATGACGTAAATGTTCATCCAATGACACAAATGCACTTATTGGAGGAACTACATCCTTAAGTACGAAAAGTGATTAAAATAAGCCTTGGGATGCACAAAATGACCTAAATGTTAAATTAATGACACAAACGCGCTTATTGGATGAAGTACCTTCCTTAAGTACGAAAAGTGATTAGAATAAGCCTTGGGATGCACAAAATGACGTAAATGTTCATCCAATGACACAAATGCACTTATCGGGTGAACTACATTCCTTAAGTACGAAAAGTGATTAGAATAACCCTTGGGATGCACAAAATGACGTAAATGTTTATCCAATGACACAAATGCACTTATTGGATGAACTTCATTCCTTAAGTACGAAAGGTGATTAGAATAAGCCTTGGGATGCACAAAATGACGTAAATGTTTATCCAATGACACAAATGCACTTATTGGGTGAACTACATTCATTAAGTACGAAAAGTGATTAGAATAAGCATTGTGATGCACAAAATGTCCTAAATGTTAATTAATGACACAAACGCGCTTATCGGGTGAACTACATTCCTTAAGTACGAAAAGTGATTAGATTAAGCCTTGGGATGCACAAAATGACGTAAATGTTCATCCAATGACACAAATGCACTTATTGGATGAAATACATCCTTAAGTACGAAAAGTGATTAGAATAAGCCTTGGGATGCACAGAATGACCTAAATGTTAAATAAATGACACAAACGCGCTTATTGGATAAACTACATTCCTTATGTACGAAAAGTGATTAGAATAAGCCTTGGGATGCACAAAATGACGTAAATGTTTATCCAATGACACAAAATGCACTTATTGGATGAACTTCATTCCTTAAGTACGAAAAGTGATTAGAATAAGCCTTGGGATGCAAAAAATGACGTAAATGTTCATCCAATGACACAAATGCACTTATTGGATGAACTACATTCATTAAGTATGAAAACTGATTAGAATAAGCGTTGTGATGCACAAAATGTCTTAAATGTTAAATTAATGACACAAACGCGCTTATCGGGTGAACTACATTCCTTAAGTACGAAAAGTGATTAGATTAAGCTTTGGGATGCACAAAATGACGTAAATGTTCATCCAATGACACAAATGCACTTATTGGATGAACTACATCCTTAAGTACGAAAAGTGATTAGAATAAGCCTTGGCATGCACAAAATGACCTCAATGTTAAATTAATGAAACAAACGCGCTTATTGGATGAACTACATTCCTTAAGTACGAAAAGTGATTAGATTAAGCCTTGGATGCACAAAATGACGTAAATGTTCATCCAATGACACAAATGCACTTATTGGATGAACTACATTCATTAAGTACGAAAAGTGATTAGAATAAGCATTGTGATGCACAAAATGTCCTAAATGTTAATTAATGACACAAACGCGCTTATCGGGTGAACTACATTCCTTAAGTACGAAAAGTGATTAGATTAAGCTTTGGGATGCACAAAATGACGTAAATGTTCATCCAATGACACAAATGCACTTATTGGAGGAACTACATCCTTAAGTACGAAAAGTGATTAGAATAAGCCTTGGGATGCACAAAATGACCTAAATGTTAAATTAATGACACAAACGCGCTTATTGGATGAAGTACATTCCTTAAGTACGAAAAGTGATTAGATTAAGCCTTCGGATGCACAAAATGGCGTAAATGTTCATCCAATGACACAAATGCACTTATTGGATGAACTACATCCTTAAGTACGAAAAGTGATTAGAATAAGCCTTGGGATGCACAAAATGACTTAAATGTTAAAATAATGACACAAACGTGCTTATTGGATGAAATACATTCCTTAAGTACGAAAAGTGATTAGAATAACCCTTGGGATGCACAAAATGACGTAAATGTTTATCCAATGACACAAATGCACTTATTGGATGAACTTCATTCCTTAAGTACGAAAAGTGATTAGAATAAGCCTTGGGATGCACAAAATCACGTAAATGTTCATCCAATGACACAAATGCACTTATTGGATGAACTACATTCATTAAGTACGAAAAGTGATTAGAATAAGCATTGTGATGCACAAAATGACCTAAATGTTAAATTAATGACACAAACGCGCTTATTGGATGAAGTACATTCCTTAACTACGAAAAGTGATTAGAATAAGCCTTGGGATGCACAAAATGACGTAAATGTTTGTCCAATGACACAAATGCACTTATTGGATGAACTTCATTCCTTAAGTACGAAAAGTGATTAGAATAAGCCTTGCTATGCACAAAATGACCTAAATGTTAAATTAATGACACAAACGCGCTTATTGGATGAAGTACATTCCTGAACTACGAAAAGTGATTAGAATAAGCCTTGGGATGCACAAAATGACGTAAATGTTTATCCAATGACACAAATGCACTTATTGGATGAACTTCATTCCTTAAGTACGAAAAGTGATTAGAATAAGCCTTGGGATGCACAAAATGACGTAAATGTTCATCCAATGACACAAATGCACTTATTGGATGAACTACATCCTTAAGTACGAAAAGTGATTAGAATAAGCCTTGGGATGCACAAAATGACCTGAATGTTAAATAAATGACACAAACGCGCTTATTGGATGAACTACATTCCTTAAGTACGAAAAGTGATTAGAATAACCTTTGGGATGCACAAAATGACGTAAATGTTTATCCAATGACTCAAATGCACTTATTGGATCAACTTCGTTCCTTAGGTACAAAAAGTGATTAGAATAAGCCTTGGGATGCACAAAATGACGTAAATGTTCATCCAATGACACAAATGAACTTATTAGATGAATTACATTCATTAAGTACGAAAAGTGATTAGAATAAGCCTTGTGATGCACAAAATGTCTTAAATGTTAAATTAATGGCACAAACGCGCTTATCGGGTGAACTGCATTCCTTAAGTACGAAAAGTGATTAGAATAAGCCTTGGGATGCACAAAATGACGTAAATGTTTATCCAATGACACAAATGCACTTATTGGATGAACTACATCCTTAAGTACGAAAAGTGATTAGAATAAGCTTTGGGATGCACAAAATGACATAAATGTTAAATAAATGACACAAACGCGCTTATTGGATGAACTACATTCCATAAGTACGAAAATTGATTAGAATAAGCCTTGGGATGTACAAAATGTCGTAAATGTTAAATTAATGACACAAACGCGCTTATCGGGTGAACTACATTCCTTAAGTACGAAAAGTGATTAGAATAAGCCTTGGGATGCACAAAATGACGTAAATGTTTATCCAATGACACAAAATGCACTTATTGGATGAACTTCATTCCTTAAGTACGAAAAGTGATTAGAATAAGCCTTGGGATGCAAAAAATGACGTAAATGTTCATCCAATGACACAAATGCACTTATTGGATGAACTACATTCATTAAGTACGAAAAGTGATTAGAATAAGCATTGTGATGCACAAAATGTCCTAAATGTTAATTAATGACACAAACGCGGTTATCGGGTGAACTACATTCCTTAAGTACGAAAAGTGATTAGATTAAGCTTTGGGATGCACAAAATGACGTAAATGTTCATCCAATGACACAAATGCACTTATTGGAGGAACTACATCCTTAAGTACGAAAAGTGATTAGAATAAGCCTTGGGATGCACAAAATGACCTAAATGTTAAATTAATGACACAAACGCGCTTATTGGATGAAGTACATTCCTTAAGTACGAAAAGTGATTAGAATAAGCCTTGGGATGCACAAAATGACGTAAATGTTCATCCAATGACACAAATGCACTTATTGGATGAACTACATCCTTAAGTACGAAAAGTGATTAGAATAAGCCTTGGGATGCACAAAATGACCTGAATGTTAAATAAATGACTCAAACGCGCTTATTGGATGAACTACATTCCTTAAGTACGAAAAGTGATTAGAATAAGCCTTGGGATGCACAAAATGACGTAAATGTTCATCCAATGATACAAATGCACTTATTGGATGAACTACATTCATTAAGTACGAAAAGTGATTAGAATAAGCCTTGGGATGCACAAAATGACCTAAATGTTAAATTAATGACACAAACGCGCTTATTGGATGAAGTACATTCCTTAAGTAAGAAAAGTGATTAGATTAAGCCTTGGGATGCACAAAATGACGTAAATGTTCATCCAATGACACAAATGCACTTATTGGATGAACTACATTCCTTAAGTACGAAAAGTGATTAGAATAAGCCTTGGGATGCAAAAAATGACGTAAATGTTCATCCAATGACACAAATGCACTTATTGGATGAACTACATTCCTTAAGTACGAAAAGTGATTAGAATAAGCCTTGGGATGCACAAAATGACGTAAATGTTCATCCAATGACACAAATGCACTTATTGGATGAACTTCATTCCTTAAGTACGAAAAGTGATTAGAATAAGCATTGTGATGCACAAAATGTCCTAAATGTTAATTAATGACACAATCGCGCTTATCGGGTGAACTACATTCCTTAAGTACGAAAAGTGATTAGAATAAGCCTTTGGATGCACAAAATGACGTAAATGTTCATCCAATGACACAAATGCACTTATTGGAGGAACTACATCCTTAAGTACGAAAAGTGATTAGAATAAGCCTTGGGATGCACAAAATGACCTAAATGTTAAATTAATGACACAAACGCGCTTATTGGATGAAGTACAGTCCTTAAGTACGAAAAGTGATTAGATTAAGCCCTGGGATGCACAAAATGACGTAAATGTTTATCCAATGACACAAATGCACTTATTGGATGAACTTCATTCCTTAAGTACGAAAAGTGATTAGAATAAGCCTTGGGATGCACAAAATGACGTAAATGTTCATCCAATGACACAAATGCGCTTATTGGATGAACTACATTCATTAAGTACGAAAAGTGATTAGAATAAGCATTGTGATGCACAAAATGTCCTAAATGTTAATTAATGACACAAACACGCTTATCGGGTGAACTACATTCCTTAAGTACGAAAAGTGATTAGATTAAGCTTTGGGATGCACAAAATGACGTAAATGTTCATCCAATGACACAAATGCACTTATTGGAGGAACTAGATCCTTAAGTACGAAAAGTGATTAGAATAAGCCTTGGGATGCACAAAATGACCTAAATGTTAAATTAATGACACAAACGCGCTTATTGGATGAAGTACATTCCTTAAGTACGAAAAGTGATTAGATTAAGCCTTGGGATGCACAAAATGACGTAAATGTTCATCCAATGACACAAATGCACTTATTGGATGAACTACATCCTTAAGTACGAAATGTGATTAGAATAAGCCTTGGGATGCACAAAATGACCTAAATGTTAAATTAATGACACAAACGCGCTTATTGGATGAACTACATTCCTTAAGTACGAAAAGTGATTAGATTAAGCCTTGGGATGCACAAAATGACGTAAATGTTCATCCAATGACACAAATGCACTTATTTGATGAACTACATCCTTAAGTACGAAAAGTGATTAGAATAAGCCTTGGGATGCACAAAATGAACTAAATGTTAAATTAATGACACAAACGCGCTTATTGGATGAAGTACATTCCTTAAGTACGAAAAGTGATTAGATTAAGCCTTGGGATGCACAAAATGACGTAAATGTTCATCCAATGACACAAATGCACTTATTGGATGAAATACATCCTTAAGTACGAAAAGTGATTAGAATAAGCCTTGGGATGCACAAAATGTCGTAAATGTTCATCCAATGACACAAATGCACTTATTGGAGGAACTACATCCTTAAGTACGAAAAGTGATTAGAATAAGCCTTGCTATGCACAAAATGACATAAATGTTAAATTAATGACACAAACGCGCTTATTGGATGAATTACATTCCTTAAGTACGAAAAGTGATTAGAATAAGCCTTGGGATGCACAAAATGACCTCAATGTTAAATTAATGACACAAACGCGCTTATTGGATGAACTACATTCCTTAAGTACGAAAAGTGATTAGAATAAGCCTTGGGATGCACAAAATGACCTCAATGTTAAATTAATGACACAAACGCGCTTATTGGATGAACTACATTCCTTAAGTACGAAAAGTGATTAGAATAAGCTTTGGGATGCACAAAATGACGTAAATGTTCATCCAATGATAGAAATGCACTTATTGGATGAACTACATTCATTAAGTACGAAAAGTGATTAGAATAAGCCTTGGGATGCACAAAATGACCTCAATGTTAAATTAATGACACAAACGCGCTTATTGGATGAAGTACATTCCTTAAGTACGAAAAGTGATTAGATTAAGCCTTGGGATGCACAAAATGACGTAAATGTTCATCCAATGACACAAATGCACTTATTGGATGAACTTCATTCCTTAAGTACGAAAAGTGATTAGAATAAGCCTTGGGATGCACAAAATGACGTAAATGTTCATCAAATGACACAAATGAACTTATTAGATAAACTACATTCATTAAGTACGAAAACTGATTTGAATAAGCCTTGGGATGCACAAAATGACCTAAATGTTAAATAAATGACACAAACGCGCTTATTGGATGAACTACATTCCTTAAGAACGAAAAGTGATTAGAATAACCCTTGGGATGCACAAAATGACGTAAATGTTTATCCAATGACACAAATGAACTTATTAGATGAACTACATTCATTAAGTACGAAAACTGATTAGAATAAGCCTTGGGATGCACAAAATGACCTCAATGTTAAATTAATGACACAAACGCGCTTATTGGATGAACTACATTCCTTAAGTACGTAAAGTGATTAGAATAAGTCTTGGGATGCACAAAATGACGTAAATGTTCATCCAATGACACAAATGCACTTATTGGATGAACTACGTATTTAAGTACCAAAAGTGATTAGAATAAGCCTTGGGATGCACAAAATGACCTCAATGTTAAATTAATGACACAAACGCGCTTATTGGATGAAGTACATTCCTTAAGTACGAAAAGTGATTAGAATAAGCTTTGGGATGCACAAAATGACGTAAATGTTCATCCAATGACACAAATGCACTTATTGGATGAACTACATTCATTAAGTACGAAAAGTGATTAGAATAAGCCTTGGGATGCACAAAATGACCTCAATGTTAAATTAATGACACAAACGCGCTTATTGGATGAACTACATTCCTTAAGTACGTAAAGTGATTAGAATAAGCCTTGGGATGCACAAAATGACGTAAATGTTCATCCAATGATACAAATGCACTTATTGGATGAACTACATTCATTAAGTACGAAAACTGATTTGAATAAGCCTTGGGATGCACAAAATGACCTAAATGTTAAATAAATGACACAAACGCGCTTATTGGATGAACTACATTCCTTAAGTACGAAAAGTGATTAGAATAACCCTTGGGATGCACAAAATGACGTAAATGTTTATCCAATGACACAAATGAACTTATTAGATGAACTACATTCATTAAGTACGAAAAGTGATTAGAATAAGCCTTGTGATGCATAAAATGTCTTAAATGTTAAATTATTGACACAAACGCGCTTATCGGGTGAACTATATTCCTTAAGAACGAAAAGTGATTAGATTAAGCTTTGGGATGCACAAAATGACGTAAATGTTTATCCAATGACACAAATGCACTTATTGGATGAACTACATCCTTAAGTACGAAAAGTGATTAGAATAAGCCTTGGGATGCACAAAATGACATAAATGTTAAATAAATGACACAAACGCGCTTATTGGATGAACTACATTCCATAAGTACGAAAAGTGATTAGAATAAGCCTTGGGATGTACAAAATGTCGTAAATGTTAAATTAATGACACAAACGCGCTTATCGGGTGAACTACATTCCTTAAGTACGAAAAGTGATTAGAATAAGCCTTGGGATGCACAAAATGACGTAAATGTTTATCCAATGACACAAAATGCACTTATTGGATGAACTTCATTCCTTAAGTACGAAAAGTGATTAGAATAAGCCTTGGGATGCACAAAATGAGGTATATGTTCATCCAAAGACACAAATGCACTTATTGGATGAACTACATTCTTAAGTATGAAAAGTGATTAGAATAAGCCTTGGGATGCACAAAATGACCTAAATGTTAAATAAATGACACAAACGCGCTTATTGGATGAACTACATTCCTTAAGTACGAAAAGTGATTAGATTAAGCCTTGGGATGCACAAAATGACGTAAATGTTCATCCAATGACACAAATGCACTTATTGGATGAACTACGTATTTAAGTACGAAAAGTGATTAGAATAAGCCTTGGGATGCACAAAATGACCTCAATGTTAAATTAATGACACAAACGCGCTTATTGGATGAACTACATTCCTTAAGTACGAAAAGTGATTAGAATAAGCCTTGGGATGCACAAAATGACCTCAATGTTAAATTAATGACACAAACGCGCTTATTGGATGAACTGCATTCCTTAAGTACGAAAAGTGATTAGAATAAGCTTTGGGATGCACAAAATGACGTAATTGTTTATCCAATGACACAAATGCACTTATTGGATGAACTTTATTCCTTAGGTACAAACAGTGATTAGAATAAGCCTTGGGATGCACAAAATGACGTAAATGTTCATCAAATGACACAAATGAACTTATTAGATGAGCTACATTCATTAAGTACGAAAACTGATTTGAATAAGCCTTGGGATGCACAAAATGACCTAAATGTTAAATAAATGACACAAACGCGCTTATTGGATGAACTACATTCCTTAAGTACGAAAAGAGATTAGAATAACCCTTGGGATGCACAAAATGACGTAAATGTTTATCCATTGACACAAATGAACTTATTAGATGAACTACATTCATTAAGTACGAAAAGTGATTAGAATAAGCCTTGTGATGCACAAAATGTCTTAAATGTTAAATTAATGGCACAAACACGCTTATCGGGTGAACTGCATTCCTTAAGTACGAAAAGTGATTAGAATAAGCCTTGGGATGCACAAAATGACGTAAATGTTTATCCAATGACACAAATGCACTTATTGGATGAACTACATCCTTAAGTACGAAAAGTGATTAGAATAAGCCTTGGGATGCACAAAATGACATAAATGTTAAATAAATGACACAAACGCGCTTATTGGATGAACTACATTCCATAAGTACGAAAAGTGATTAGAATAAGCCTTGGGATGTACAAAATGTCGTAAATGTTAAATTAATGACACAAACGCGCTTATCGGGTGAACTACATTCCTTAAGTACGAAAAGTGATTAGAATAAGCCTTGGGATGCACAAAATGACGTAAATGTTTATCCAATGACACAAAATGCACTTATTGGATGAACTTCATTCCTTAAGTACGAAAAGTGATTAGAATAAGCCTTGGGATGCACAAAATGAGGTATATGTTCATCCAAAGACACAAATGCACTTATTGGATGAACTACATTCTTAAGTATGAAAAGTGATTAGAATAAGCCTTGGGATGCACAAAATGACCTAAATGTTAAATAAATGACACAAACGCGCTTATTGGATGAACTACATTCCTTAAGTACGAAAAGTGATTAGATTAAGCCTTGGGATGCACAAAATGACGTAAATGTTCATCCAATGACACAAATGCACTTATTGGATGAACTACGTATTTAAGTACGAAAAGTGATTAGAATAAGCCTTGGGATGCACAAAATGACCGAAATGTTAAATTAATGACACAAACGCGCTTATTGGATGAATTACATTCCTTAAGTACGAAAAGTGATTAGAATAAGCTTTGGGATGCACAAAATGACGTAAATGTTCATCCAATGACACAAATGCACTTATTGGATGAACTACATTCATTAAGTACGAAAAGTGATTAGAATAAGCCTTGGGATGCACAAAATGACCTCAATGTTAAATTAATGACACAAACGCGCTTATTGGATGAACTACATTCCTTAAGTACGTAAAGTGATTAGAATAAGCCTTGGGATGCACAAAATGACGTAAATGTTCATCCAATGATACAAATGCACTTATTGGATGAACTACATTCATTAAGTACGAAAACTGATTTGAATAAGCCTTGGGATGCACAAAATGACCTAAATGTTAAATAAATGACACAAACGCGCTTATTGGATGAACTACATTCCTTAAGTACGAAAAGTGATTAGAATAACCCTTGGGATGCACAAAATGACGTAAATGTTTATCCAATGACACAAATGAACTTATTAGATGAACTACATTCATTAAGTACGAAAAGTGATTAGAATAAGCCTTGTGATGCATAAAATGTCTTAAATGTTAAATTATTGACACAAACGCGCTTATCGGGTGAACTATATTCCTTAAGAACGAAAAGTGATTAGATTAAGCTTTGGGATGCACAAAATGACGTAAATGTTTATCCAATGACACAAATGCACTTATTGGATGAACTACATCCTTAAGTACGAAAAGTGATTAGAATAAGCCTTGGGATGCACAAAATGACCTAAATGTTAAATTAATGACACAAACGCGCTTATTGGATGAACTACATTCCTTAACTACGAAAAGTGATTAGATTAAGCCTTGGGATGCACAAAATGACGTAAATGTTTATCCAATGACACAAATGCACTTATTGGATGAACTTCATTCCTTAAGTACGAAAAGTGATTAGAATAAGCCTTGGGATGCAAAAAATGACGTAAATGTTCATCCAATGACACAAATGCACTTATTGGATGAACTACATTCATTAAGTACGAAAAGTGATTAGAATAAGCATTGTGATGCACAAGATGTCCTAAATGTTAATTAATGACACAAACGCGCTAATCGGGTGAACTACATTCCTTAAGTACGAAAAGTGATTAGAATAAGCCTTGGGATGCACAAAATGACGTAAATGTTCATCCAATGATAGAAATGCACTTATTGGATGAACTACATTCATTAAGTACGAAAAGTGATTAGAATAAGCCTTGGGATGCACAAAATGACCTCAATGTTAAATTAATGACACAAACGCGCTTATTGGATGAAGTACATTCCTTAAGTACGAAAAGTGATTAGATTAAGCCTTGGGATGCACAAAATGACGTAAATGTTCATCCAATGACACAAATGCACTTATTGGATGAACTTCATTCCTTAAGTACGAAAAGTGATTAGAATAAGCCTTGGGATGCACAAAATGACGTAAATGTTCATCAAATGACACAAATGAACTTATTAGATAAACTACATTCATTAAGTACGAAAACTGATTTGAATAAGCCTTGGGATGCACAAAATGACCTAAATGTTAAATAAATGACACAAACGCGCTTATTGGATGAACTACATTCCTTAAGAACGAAAAGTGATTAGAATAACCCTTGGGATGCACAAAATGACGTAAATGTTTATCCAATGACACAAATGAACTTATTAGATGAACTACATTCATTAAGTACGAAAACTGATTAGAATAAGCCTTGGGATGCACAAAATGACCTCAATGTTAAATTAATGACACAAACGCGCTTATTGGATGAACTACATTCCTTAAGTACGTAAAGTGATTAGAATAAGCCTTGGGATGCACAAAATGACGTAAATGTTCATCCAATGATACAAATGCACTTATTGGATGAACTACATTCATTAAGTACGAAAAGTGATTAGAATAAGCCTTGGGATGCAAAAAATGACCTCAATGTTAAATTAATGACACAAACGCGCTTATTGGATGAACTACATTCCTTAAGTACGAAAAGTGATTAGAATAAGCCTTGGGATGCACAAAATGACGTAAATGTTCATCCAATGATACAAATGCACTTATTGGATGAACTACATTCCTTAAGTACGAAAAGTGATTAGAATAAGCCTTGGGATGCACAAAATGACCTCAATGTTAAATTAATGACACAAACGCGCTTATTGGATGAACTACATTCCTTAAGTACGAAAAGTGATTAGAATAAGCCTTGGGATGCACAAAATGACGTAAATGTTCATCCAATGATAGAAATGCAATTATTGGATGAACTACATTCATTAAGTACGAAAAGTGATTAGAATAAGCCTTGGGATGCAAAAAATGACCTCAATGTTAAATTAATAACACAAACGCGCTTATTGGATGAACTACATTCCTTAAGTACGAAAAGTGATTAGAATAAGCCTTGGGATGCACAAAATGACGTAAATGTTCATCCAATGATACAAATGCACTTATTGGATGAACTACATTCCTTAAGTACGAAAAGTGATTAGAATAAGCCTTGGGATGCACAAAATGACATAAATGTTAAATAAATGACACAAACGCGCTTATTGGATGAACTACATTCCATAAGTACGAAAAGTGATTAGAATAAGCCTTGGGATGCACAAAATGACGTAAATGTTTATCCAATGACACAAAATGCACTTATTGGATGAACTTCATTCCTTAAGTACGAAAAGTGATTAGAATAAGCCTTGGGATGCAAAAAATGACGTAAATGTTCATCCAATGACACAAATGCACTTATTGGATGAACTACATTCATTAAGTACGAAAAGTGATTAGAATAAGCATTGTGATGCACAAGATGTCCTAAATGTTAATTAATGACACAAACGCGCTAATCGGGTGAACTACATTCCTTAAGTACGAAAAGTGATTAGATTAAGCTTTGGAATGCACAAAATGACGTAAATGTTCATCCAATGACACAAATGCACTTATTGGAGGAACTACATCCTTAAGTACGAAAAGTGATTAGAATAAGCCTTGGGATGCACAAAATGACCTAAATGTTAAATTAATGACACCAACGCGCTTATTGGATGAAGTACATTCCTTAACTACAAAAAGTGATTAGAATAAGCCTTGGGATGCACAAAATGACGCAAATGTTTATCCAATGACACAAATGCACTTATTGGATGAACTTCATTCCTTAAGTACGAAAAGTGATTAGAATAAGCCTTGGGATGCACAAAATGACGTAAATGTTCATCAAATGACACAAATGAACTTATTAGATAAACTACATTCATTAAGTACGAAAACTGATTTGAATAAGCCTTGGGATGCACAAAATGACCTAAATGTTAAATAAATGACACAAACGCGCTTATTGGATGAACTACATTCCTTAAGAACGAAAAGTGATTAGAATAACCCTTGGGATGCACAAAATGACGTAAATGTTTATCCAATGACACAAATGAACTTATTAGATGAACTACATTCATTAAGTACGAAAACTGATTAGAATAAGCCTTGGGATGCACAAAATGACCTCAATGTTAAATTAATGACACAAACGCGCTTATTGGATGAACTACATTCCTTAAGTACGTAAAGTGATTAGAATAAGCCTTGGGATGCACAAAATGACGTAAATGTTCATCCAATGATACAAATGCACTTATTGGATGAACTACATTCATTAAGTACGAAAAGTGATTAGAATAAGCCTTGGGATGCAAAAAATGACCTCAATGTTAAATTAATGACACAAACGCGCTTATTGGATGAACTACATTCCTTAAGTACGAAAAGTGATTAGAATAAGCCTTGGGATGCACAAAATGACCTCAATGTTAAATTAATGACACAAACGCGCTTATTGGATGAACTACATTCCTTAAGTACGAAAAGTGATTAGAATAAGCCTTGGGATGCACAAAATGACCTCAATGTTAAATTAATGACACAAACGCGCTTATTGGATGAACTACATTCCTTAAGTACGAAAAGTGATTAGAATAAGCCTTGGGATGCACAAAATGACCTCAATGTTAAATTAATGACACAAACGCGCTTATCGGGTGAACTATATTCGTTAAGTACGAAAAGTGATTAGATTAAGCTTTGGGATGCACAAAATGACGTAAATGTTCATCCAATGACACAAATGCACTTATTGGAGGAACTACATCCTTAAGTACGAAAAGTGATTAGAATAAGCCTTGGGATGCACAAAATGACCTAAATTTTAAATTAATGACACAAACGCGCTTATTGGATGAAGTACATTCCTTAAGTACGAAAAGTGATTAGATTAAGCCTTGGGATGCACAAAATGACGTAAATGTTCATCCAATGACACAAATGCACTTATTGGAAGAACTACATTCGTTAAGTACGAAAAGAGATTAGAATAAGCATTGTGATGCACAAAATGTCCTAAATGTTAATTATTTTCACAAACGCGCTTATCGGGTGAACTACATTCCTTAAGTACGAAAAGTGATTAGATTAAGCTTTGGGATGCACAAAATGACGTAAATGTTCATCCAATGACACAAATGCACTTATTGGAGGAACTACATCCTTAAGTACGAAAAGTGATTAGAATAAGCCTTGGGATGCACAAAATGACCTAAATGTTAAATTAATGACACAAACGCGCTTATTGGATGAAGTACATTCCTTAAGTACGAAAAGTGATTAGATTAAGCATTGGGATGCACAAAATGACGTAAATGTTCATCCAATGACACAAATGCACTTATTGGATGAACTTCATTCCTTAAGTACGAAAAGTGATTAGAATAAGCATTGTGATGCACAAAATGTCCTAAATGTTAATTAATGACACAAACGCGCTTATCGGGTGAACTACATTCCTTAAGTACGAAAAGTGATTAGATTAAGCTTTGGGATGCACAAAATGAAGTAAATGTTCATCCAATGACACAAATGCACTTATTGGAGGAACTACATCCTTAAGTACGAAAAGTGATTAGAATAAGCCTTGGGATGCACAAAATGACCTAAATGTTAAATTAATGACACAAACGCGCTTATTGGATGAAGTACATTCCTTAAGTACGAAAAGTGATTAGATTAAGCATTGGGATGCACAAAATGACGTAAATGTTCATCCAATGACACAAATGCACTTATTGGATAAACTACATTCATTAAGTACGAAAAGTGATTAGAATAAGCATTGTGATGCACAAAATGTCCTAAATGTTAATTAATGACACAAACGCGCTTATCGGGTGAACTACATTCCTTAAGTACGAAAAGTGATTAGATTAAGCCTTGGGATGCACAAAATGACGTAAATGTTTATCCAATGACACAAATGCACTTATTGGATGAACTTCATTCCTTAAGTACGAAAAGTGATTAGAATAAGCCTTGGGATGCACAAAATGACGTAAATGTTCATCCAATGACACAAATGCACTTATTGGATGAACTACATCCTTAAGTACGAAAAGTGATTAGAATAAGCCTTGGGATGCACAAAATGACGTAAATGTTCATCCAATGATACAAATGCACTTATTGGATGAACTACATTCATTAAGTACGAAAAGTGATTAGAATAAGCCTTGGGATGCACAAAATGACCTAAATGTTAAATTAATGACACAAACGCGCTTATTGGATGAAGTACATTCCTTAAGTAAGAAAAGTGATTAGATTAAGCCTTGGGATGCACAAAATGACGTAAATGTTCATCCAATGACACAAATGCACTTATTGGATGAAATACATCCTTAAGTACGAAAAGTGATTAGAATAAGCCTTGGGATGCACAAAATGTCGTAAATGTTCATCCAATGACACAAATGCACTTATTGGAGGAACTACATCCTTAAGTACGAAAAGTGATTAGAATAAGCCTTGCTATGCACAAAATGACCTAAATGTTAAATTAATGACACAAACGCGCTTATTGGATGAAGTACATTCCTTAACTACGAAAAGTGATTAGAATAAGCCTTGGGATGCACAAAATGACGCAAATGTTTATCCAATGACACAAATGCACTTATTGGATGAACTTCATTCCTTAAGTACGAAAAGTGATTAGAATAAGCCTTGGGATGCACAAAATGACGTAAATGTTCATCAAATGACACAAATGAACTTATTAGATGAGCTACATTCATTAAGTACGAAAACTGATTTGAATAAGCCTTGGGATGCACAAAATGACCTAAATGTTAAATTAATGACACAAACGCGCTTATTGGATGAACTACATTCCTTAAGTACGAAAAGTGATTAGAATAACCCTTGGGATGCACAAAATGACGTAAATGTTTATCCAATGACACAAATGAACTTATTAGATGAACTACATTCATTAAGTACGAAAACTGATTAGAATAAGCCTTGGGATGCACAAAATGACCTCAATGTTAAATTAATGACACAAACGCGCTTATTGGATGAACTACATTCCTTAAGTACGTAAAGTGATTAGAATAAGCCTTGGGATGCACAAAATGACGTAAATGTTCATCCAATGATACAAATGCACTTATTGGATGAACTACATTCATTAAGTACGAAAACTGATTTGAATAAGCCTTGGGATGCACAAAATGACCTAAATGTTAAATAAATGACACAAACGCGCTTATTGGACGAACTACATTCCTTAAGTACGAAAAGTGATTAGAATAAGCTTTGGGATGCACAAAATGACGTAAATGTTCATCCAATGATACAAATGCACTTATTGGATGAACTACATTCATTAAGTACGAAAAGTGATTAGAATAAGCCTTGGGATGCACAAAATGAACTCAATGTTAAATTAATGACACAAACGCGCTTATTGGATGAACTGCATTCCTTAAGTACGAAAAGTGATTAGAATAAGCTTTCGGATGCACAAAATGACGTAATTGTTTATCCAATGACACAAATGCACTTATTGGATGAACTTTATTCCTTAGGTACAAACAGTGATTAGAATAAGCCTTGGGATGCACAAAATGACGTAAATGTTCATCAAATGACACAAATGAACTTATTAGATGAGCTACATTCATTAAGTACGAAAACTGATTTGAATAAGCCTTGGGATGCACAAAATGACCTAAATGTTAAATAAATGACACAAACGCGCTTATTGGATGAACTACATTCCTTAAGTACGAAAAGTGATTAGAATAACCCTTGGGATGCACAAAATGACGTAAATGTTTATCCAATGACACAAATGAACTTATTAGATGAACTACATTCATTAAGTACGAAAAGTGATTAGAATAAGCATTGTGATGCACAAGATGTCCTAAATGTTAATTAATGACACAAACGCGCTAATCGGGTGAACTACATTCCTTAAGTTCGAAAAGTGATTAGATTAAGCTTTGGGATGCACAAAATGACGTAAATGTTCATCCAATGACACAAATGCACTTATTGGAGGAAATACATCCTTAAGTACGAAAAGTGATTAGAATAAGCCTTGGGATGCACAAAATGACCTAAATGTTAAATTAATGACACAAACGCGCTTATTGGATGAAGTACATTCCTTAAGTACGAAAAGTGATTAGATTAAGCCTTGGGATGCACAAAATGACGTAAATGTTCATCCAATGACACAAATGCACTTATTGGATGAAATACATCCTTAAGTACGAAAAGTGATTAGAATAAGCCTTGGGATGCACAAAATGTCGTAAATGTTCATCCAATGACACAAATGCACTTATTGGAGGAACTACATCCTTAAGTACGAAAAGTGATTAGAATAAGCCTTGCTATGCACAAAATGACATAAATGTTAAATTAATGACACAAACGCGCTTATTGGATGAATTACATTCCTTAAGTACGAAAAGTGATTAGAATAAGCTTTGGGATGCACAAAATGACGTAAATGTTCATCCAATGACACAAATGCACTTATTGGATGAACTACATTCATTAAGTACGAAAAGTGATTAGAATAAGCCTTGGGATGCACAAAATGACCTCAATGTTAAATTAATGACACAAACGCGCTTATTGGATGAACTACATTCCTTAAGTACGAAAAGTGATTAGAATAAGCCTTGGGATGCACAAAATGACGTAAATGTTCATCCAATGACAGAAATGCACTTATTGGATGAACTACATTCATTAAGTACGAAAAGTGATTAGAATAAGCCTTGGGATGCACAAAATGACCTCAATGTTAAATTAATGACACAAACGCGCTTATTGGATGAAGTACATTCCTTAAGTACGAAAAGTGATTAGATTAAGCCTTGGGATGCACAAAATGACGTAAATGTTCATCCAATGACACAAATGCACTTATTGGATGAACTACGTATTTAAGTACGAAAAGTGATTAGAATAAGCCTTGGGATGCACAAAATGACCTCAATGTTAAATTAATGACACAAACGCGCTTATTGGATGAAGTACATTCCTTAAGTACGAAAAGTGATTAGAATAAGCTTTGGGATGCACAAAATGACGTAAATGTTCATCCAATGACACAAATACACTTATTGGATGAACTACATTCATTAAGTACGAAAAGTGATTAGAATAAGCCTTGGGATGCACAAAATGACCTCAATGTTAAATTAATGACACAAACGCGCTTATTGGATGAACTACATTCCTTAAGTACGAAAAGTGATTAGAATAAGCCTTGGGATGCACAAAATGACCTCAATGTTAAATTAATGACACAAACGCGCTTATTGGATGAACTACATTCCTTAAGTACGAAAAGTGATTAGAATAAGCCTTGGGATGCACAAAATGACCTCAATGTTAAATTAATGACACAAACGCGCTTATCGGGTGAACTATATTCGTTAAGTACGAAAAGTGATTAGATTAAGCTTTGGGATGCACAAAATGACGTAAATGTTCATCCAATGACACAAATGCACTTATTGGAGGAACTACATCCTTAAGTACGAAAAGTGATTAGAATAAGCCTTGGGATGCACAAAATGACCTAAATGTTAAATTAATGACACAAACGCGCTTATTGGATGAAGTACATTCCTTAAGTACGAAAAGTGATTAGATTAAGCTTTGGGATGCACAAAATGACGTAAATGTTCATCCAATGACACAAATGCACTTATTGGATGAAGTACATCCTTAAGTACGAAAAGTGATTAGAATAAGCCTGGGGATGCACAAAATGACCTAAATGTTAAATTAATATCACAAACGCGCTTATTGGATGAACTACATTTTTTAAGTACGAAAAGTGATTAGATTAAGTCTTGGGATGCACAAAATGACGTAAACGTTCATCCAATGACACAAATGCACTTATTGGATGAAGTTCATTCCTTAAGTACGAAAAGTGATTAGAATAAGCCTTGGGATGCACAAAATGACGTAAATTTTCATCCAATGACACAAATGCACTTACTGGATGAACTACATTCATTAAGTACGAAAAGTGATTAGATTAAGCCTTGGGATGCACAAAATGACGTAAATGTTCATCCAATGACACAAATGCACTTATTGGATGAACTACATCCTTAAGTACGAAAAGTGATTAGAATAAGCCTTGGGATGCACAAAATGACATAAATGTTAAATAAATGACACAAACGCGCTTATTGGATGAACTACATTCCATAAGTACGAAAAGTGATTAGAATAAGCCTTGGGATGTACAAAATGTCGTAAATGTTAAATTAATGACACAAACGCGCTTATCGGGTGAACTACATTCCTTAAGTACGAAAAGTGATTAGAATAAGCCTTGGGATGCACAAAATGACGTAAATGTTTATCCAATGACACAAAATGCACTTATTGGATGAACTTCATTCCTTAAGTACGAAAAGTGATTAGAATAAGCCTTGGGATGCAAAAAATGACGTAAATGTTCATCCAATGACACAAATGCACTTATTGGATGAACTACATTCATTAAGTACGAAAAGTGATTAGAATAAGCATTGTGATGCACAAGATGTCCTAAATGTTAATTAATGACACAAACGCGCTAATCGGGTGAACTACATTCCTTAAGTTCGAAAAGTGATTAGATTAAGCTTTGGGATGCACAAAATGACGTAAATGTTCATCCAATGACACAAATGCACTTATTGGAGGAACTACATCCTTAAGTACGAAAAGTGATTAGAATAAGCCTTGGGATGCACAAAATGACCTAAATGTTAAATTAATGACACAAACGCGCTTATTGGATGAAGTAAATTCCTTAAGTAAGAAAAGTGATTAGATTAAGCCTTGGGATGCACAAAATGACGTAAATGTTCATCCAATGACACAAATGCACTTATTGGATGAAATACATTCTTAAGTACGAAAAGTGATTAGAATAAGCCTTGGGATGCACAAAATGTCGTAAATGTTCATCCAATGACACAAATGCACTTATTGGAGGAACTACATCCTTAAGTACGAAAAGTGATTAGAAGAAGCCTTGGGATGCACAAAATGACCTCAATGTTAAATTAATGACACAAACGCGCTTATTGGATGAACTACATTCCTTAAGTACGAAAAGTGATTAGAATAAGCATTGGGATGCACAAAATGACGTAATTGTTTATCCAATGACACAAATGCACTTATTGGATGAACTTTATTCCTTAGGTACAAACAGTGATTAGAATAAGCCTTGGGATGCACAAAATGTCGTAAATGTTCATCCAATGACACAAATGCACTTATTGGATGAACTACATTCATTAAGTACGAAAAGTGATTAGAATAAGCCTTGTGATGCACAAAATGTCCTAAATGTTAAATTAATGACACAAACGCGCTTATCGGGTGAACTACATTCCTTAAGTACGAAAAGTTATTAGGTAAAGCTTTCGGATGCACAAAATGATGTAAATGTTCATCCAATGACACAAATGCACTTATTGGAGGAACTACATCCTTAAGTACGAAAAGTGATTAGAATAAGCCTCGGGATGCACAAAATGACCTAAATGTTAAATAAATGACACAAACGCGCTTATTGGATGAACTACATTCCTTAAGTACGAAAAGTGATTAGAATAACCCTTGGGATGCACAAAATGACGTAAATGTTTATCCAATGACACAAATGAACTTATTAGATGAACTACATTCATTAAGTACGAAAACTGATTAGAATAAGCCTTGTGATGCATAAAATGTCTTAAATGTTAAATTATTGACACAAACGCGCTTATCGGGTGAACTATATTCCTTAAGAACGAAAAGTGATTAGAATAAGCCTTGGGATGCACAAAATGTCGTAAATGTTCATCCAATGACACAAATGCACTTATTGGAGGAACTACATCCTTAAGTACGAAAAGTGATTAGAATAAGCCTTGCTATGCACAAAATGACCTAAATGTTAAATTAATGACACAAACGCGCTTATTGGATGAAGTACATTCCTTAACTACGAAAAGTGATTAGAATAAGGCTTGGGATGCACAAAATGACGCAAATGTTTATCCAATGACACAAATGCACTTATTGGATGAACTTCATTCCTTAATTACGAAAAGTGATTAGAATAAGCCTTGGGATGCACAAAATGACGTAAATGTTCATCCAATGACACAAATGCACTTATTGGATGAACTACATCCTTAAGTACGAAAAGTGATTAGAATAAGCCTTGGGATGCACAAAATGACCTAAATGTTAAATAAATGACACAAACGCGCTTATTGGATGAACTACATTCCTTAAGTACGAAAAGTGATTAGAATAACCTTTGGGATGCACAAAATGACGTAAATGTTTATCCAATGACTCAAATGCACTTATTGGATGAACTTCATTCCTTAGGTACAAAAAGTGATTAGAATAAGCCTTGGGATGCACAAAATGACGTAAATGTTCATCCAATGACACAAATGAACTTATTAGATGAATTACATTCATTAAGTACGAAAAGTGATTAGAATAAGTCTTGTGATGCACAAAATGTCTTAAATGTTAAATTAATGGCACAAACGCGCTTATCGGGTGAACTGCATTCCTTAAGTACGAAAAGTGATTAGAATAAGCCTTGGGATGCACAAAATGACGTAAATGTTTATCCAATGACACAAATGCACTTATTGGATGAACTACATCCTTAAGTACGAAAAGTGATTAGAATAAGCCTTGGGATGCACAAAATGACATAAATGTTAAATAAATGACACAAACGCGCTTATTGGATGAACTACATTCCATAAGTACGAAAAGTGATTAGAATAAGCCTTGGGATGTACAAAATGTCGTAAATGTTAAATTAATGACACAAATGCGCTTATCGGGTGAACTACATTCCTTAAGTACGAAAAGTGATTAGAATAAGCCTTGGGATGCACAAAATGACGTAAATGTTTATCCAATGACACAAAATGCACTTATTGGATGAACTTCATTCCTTAAGTACGAAAAGTGATTAGAATAAGCCTTGGGATGCAAAAAATGACGTAAATGTTCATCCAATGACACAAATGCACTTATTGGATGAACTACATTCATTAAGTACGAAAAGTGATTAGAATAAGCATTGTGATGCACAAAATGTCCTAAATGTTAATTAATGACACAAAAGCGCTTATCGGGTGAACTACATTCCTTAAGTACGAAAAGTGATTAGATTAAGCTTTGGGATGCACAAAATGACGTAAATGTTCATCCAATGACACAAATGCACATATTGCAGGAACTACATCCTTAAGTACGAAAAGTGATTAGAATAAGCCTTGGGATGCACAAAATGACCTAAATGTTAAATTAATGACACAAACGCGCTTATTAGATGAACTACAGTCCTTAAGTACGAAAAGTGATTAGATTAAGCATTGGGATGCACAAAATGACGTAAATGTTCATCCAATGACACAAATGCACTTATTGGATGAACTACATCCTTAAGTACGAAAAGTGATTAGAATAAGCCTTGGGATGCACAAAATGACCTAAATGTTAAATAAATGACACAAACGCGCTTATTGGATGAACTACATTCCTTAAGTACGAAAAGTGTTAGAATAACCTTTGGGATGCACAAAATGACGTAAATGTTTATCCAATGACTCAAATGCACTTATTGGATGAACTTCATTCCTTAGGTACAAAAAGTGATTAGAATAAGCCTTGGGATGCACAAAATGACGTAAATGTTCATCCAATGACACAAATGAACTTATTAGATGAATTACATTCATTAAGTACGAAAAGTGATTAGAATAAGCCTTGTGATGCACAAAATGTCTTAAATGTTAAATTAATGGCACAAACGCGCTTATCGGGTGAACTGCATTCCTTAAGTACGAAAAGTGATTAGAATAAGCCTTGGAATGCACAAAATGACGTAAATGTTTATCCAATGACACAAATGCACTTATTGGATGAACTACATCCTTAAGTACGAAAAGTGATTAGAATAAGCCTTGGGATGCACAAAATGACATAAATGTTAAATAAATGACACAAACGCGCTTATTGGATGAACTACATTCCATAAGTACGAAAAGTGATTAGAATAAGCCTTGGGATGTACAAAATGTCGTAAATGTTAAATTAATGACACAAACGCGCTTATCGGGTGAACTACATTCCTTAAGTACGAAAAGTGATTAGAATAAGCCTTGGGATGCACAAAATGACGTAAATGTTTATCCAATGACACAAAATGCACTTATTGGATGAACTTCATTCCTTAAGTACGAAAAGTGATTAGAATAAGCCTTGGGATGCACAAAATGAGGTATATGTTCATCCAAAGACACAAATGCACTTATTGGATGAACTACATTCTTAAGTACGAAAAGTGATTAGAATAAGCCTTGGGATGCACAAAATGACCTAAATGTTAAATAAATGACACAAACGCGCTTATTGGATGAACTACATTCCTTAAGTACGAAAAGTGATTAGAATAACCTTTGGGATGCACAAAATGACGTAAATGTTTATCCAATGACTCAAATGCACTTATTGGATGAACTTCATTCCTTAGGTACAAAAAGTGATTAGAATAAGCCTTGGGATGCACAAAATGACGTAAATGTTCATCCAATGACACAAATGAACTTATTAGATGAATTACATTCATTAAGTACGAAAAGTGATTAGAATAAGTCTTGTGATGCACAAAATGTCTTAAATGTTAAATTAATGGCACAAACGCGCTTATCGGGTGAACTGCATTCCTTAAGTACGAAAAGTGATTAGAATAAGCCTTGGGATGCACAAAATGACGTAAATGTTTATCCAATGACACAAATGCACTTATTGGATGAACTACATCCTTAAGTACGAAAAGTGATTAGAATAAGCCTTGGGATGCACAAAATGACATAAATGTTAAATAAATGACACAAACGCGCTTATTGGATGAACTACATTCCTTAAGTACGAAAAGTGATTAGAATAAGCCTTGGGATGCACAAAATGACGTAAATGTTTATCCAATGACACAAATGCACTTATTGGATGAACTTCATTCCTTAAGTACGAAAAGTGATTAGAATAAGCCTTGGGATGCATAAAATGACGTAAATGTTCATCCAATGACACAAATGCACTTATTGGATGAACTACATCCTTAACTACGAAAAGTGATTAGAATAAGCCTTGGGATGCACAAAATGACATAAATGTTAAATAAATGACACAAACGCGCTTATTGGATGAACTACATTCCTTAAGTACGAAAAGTGATTAGAATAAGCCTTGGGATGCACAAAATGACGTAAATGTTTATCCAATGACACAAATGTACTTATTGGATGAACTTCATTCCTTAAGTACGAAAAGTGATTAGAATAAGCCTTGGGATGCACAAAATGACCTAATTGTTAAATTAATGACACAAACGCGCTTATTGGATGAAGTAGATTCCTTAAAAACGAAAAGTGATTAGATTAAGCCTTGGGATGCACAAAATGACGTAAATGTTCATCCAATGACACAAATGCACTTATTGGATGAAATACATCCTTAAGTACGAAAAGTGATTAGAATAAGCCTTGGGATGCACAAAATGACCTAAATGTTAAATTAATGACACAAACGCGCTTATTGGATGAACTACATTCCTTAAGTACGAAAAGTGATTAGAATAAGCCTTGGGATGCACAAAATGACGTAAATGTTTATCCAATGACACAAATGCACTTATTGGATGAACTTCATTCCTTAAGTACGAAAATTGATTAGAATAAGCCTTGGGATGCACAAAATGACGTAAATGTTCATCCAATGACACAAATGCACTTATTGGATGAACTTCATTCCTTAAGTACGAAAAGTGATTAGAATAAGCCTTGGGATGCACAAAATGACGTAAATGTTCATCCAATGACACAAATGCACTTATTGGATGAACTACATTCCTTAAGTACGAAAAGTGATTAGAATAAACCTTGGGATGCACAAAATGACGTAAATGTTCATCCAATGACACAAACGCGCTTATTGGATGAACTACATTCCTTAAGTACGAAAAGTGATTAGAATAAGCCTTGGGATGCACAAAATGACGTAAATGTTCATCCAATGATACAAATGCACTTATTGGATGAACTACATTCATTAAGTACGAAAAGTGATTAGAATAAGCCTTGGGATGCACAAAATGACCTCAATGTTAAATTAATGACACAAACGCACTTATTGGATGAACTACATTCCTTAAGTACGAAAAGTGATTAGATTAAGCCTTGGGATGCACAAAATGACGTAAATGTTCATCGAATGACACAAATGCACTTATTGGATGAACTACATCCTTAAGTACGAAAAGTGATTAGAATAAGCCTTGGGATGCACAAAATGACATAAATGTTAAATAAATGACACAAACGCGCTTATCGGATGAACTACATTCCTTAAGTACGAAAAGTGATTAGAATAAGCCTTGGGATGCACAAAATGACATAAATGTTAAATAAATGACACAAACGCGCTTATTGGATGAACTACATTCCTTAAGTACGAAAAGTGATTAGAATAAGCCTTGGGATGCACAAAATGACGTAAATGTTCATCCAATGATACAAATGCACTTATTGGATGAACTACATTCATTAAGTACGAAAAGTGATTAGAATAAGCCTTGGGATGCACAAAATGACCTAAATGTTAAATTAATGACACAAACGCGCTTATTGGATGAAGTACATTCCTTAAGTACGAAAAGTGATTAGATTAAGCCTTGGGATGCACAAAATGATGTAAATGTTCATCCAATGACACAAATGCACTTATTGGATGAACTACATCCTTAAGTACGAAAAGTGATTAGAATAAGCCTTGGGATGCACAAAATGACCTAAATGTTAAATTAATGACACAAACGCGCTTATTGGATGAGCTACATTCCTTAAGTACGAAAAGTGATTAGATTAAGCCTTGGAATGCACAAAATGACGTAAATGTTTATCCAATGACACAAATGCACTTATTGGATGAACTTCATTCCTTAAGTACGAAAAGTGATTAGAATAAGTCTTGGGATGCACAAAATGACGTAAATGTTCATCCAATGACACAAATGCACTTATTGGATGAACTACATTCATTAAGTACGAAAAGTGATTAGAATAAGCATTGTGATGCACAAAATGTCCCAAATGTTAATTAATGACACAAACGCGCTTATCGGGTGAACTACATTCCTTAAGTACGAAAAGTGATTAGATTAAGCTTTGGGAATCACAAAATGACGTAAATGTTCATCCAATGACACAAATGCACTTATTGGAGGAACTACATCCTTAAGTACGAAAAGTGATTAGAATAAGCCTTGGGATGCACAAAATGACCTAAATGTTAAATTAATGACACAAACGCGCTTATTGGATGAACTACATTCCTTAAGTACGAAAAGTGATTAGAATAAGCCTTGGGATGCACAAAATGACGTAAATGTTCATCAAATGACACAAATGCACTTATTGGATGAACTACATTCATTAAGTACGAAAAGTGATTAGAATAAGCATTGTGATGCACAAAATGTCCTAAATGTTAATTAATGACACAAACGCGCTTATCGGGTGAACTACATTCCTTAAGTACGAAAAGTGATTAGATTAAGCATTGGGATGCACAAAATGACGTAAATGTTCATCCAATGACACAAATGCACTTATTGGAGGAACTACATCCTTAAGTACGAAAAGTGATTAGAATAAGCCTGGGGATGCACAAAATGACCTAAATGTTAAATTAATATCACAAACGCGCTTATTGGATGAACTACATTCCTTAAGTACGAAAAGTGATTAGATTAAGCTTTGGGATGCACAAAATGACGTAAATGTTCATCCAATGACACAAATGCACTTATTGGAGGAACTACATCCTTAAGTACGAAAAGTGATTAGAATAAGCCTTGGGATGCACAAAATGACCTCAATGTTAAATTAATGACACAAACGCGCTTATTGGATGAACTACATTCCTTAAGTACGAAAAGTGATTAGAATAAGCCTTGGGATGCACAAAATGACCTCAATGTTAAATTAATGACACAAACGCGCTTATTGGATGAACTACATTCCTTAAGTACGAAAAGTGATTAGAATAAGCCTTGGGATGCACAAAATGACGTAAATGTTCATCCAATGATAGAAATGCAATTATTGGATGAACTACATTCATTAAGTACGAAAAGTGATTAGAATAAGCCTTGGGATGCAAAAAATGACCTCAATGTTAAATTAATGACACAAACGCGCTTATTGGATGAACTACATTCCTTAAGTACGAAAAGTGATTAGAATAAGCCTTGGGATGCACAAAATGACGTAAATGTTCATCCAATGATAGAAATGCACTTATTGGATGAACTACATTCATTAAGTACGAAAAGTGATTAGAATAAGCCTTGGGATGCACAAAATGACCTCAATGTTAAATTAATGACACAAACGCGCTTATTGGATGAACTACATTCCTTAAGTACAAAAAGTGATTAGATTAAGCCTTGGGATGCACAAAATGACGTAAATGTTCATCGAATGACACAAATGTACTTATTGGATGAACTTTATTCCTTAGGTTAAAAAAGTGATTAGAATAAGCCTTGGGATGCACAAAATGACGTAAATGTTCATCAAATGACACAAATGAACTTATTAGATGAGCTACATTCATTAAGTACGAAAACTGATTTGAATAAGCCTTGGGATGCACAAAATGACCTAAATGTTAAATAAATGACACAAACGCGCTTATTGGATGAACTACATTCCTTAAGTACGAAAAGTGATTAGAATAACCCTTGGGATGCACAAAATGACGTAAATGTTTATCCAATGACACAAATGAACTTATTAGATGAACTACATTCATTAAGTACGAAAACTGATTAGAATAAGCCTTGTGATGCATAAAATGTCTTAAATGTTCATCCAATGACACAAATGCACTTATTGGATGAAATACATCCTTAAGTACGAAAAGTGATTAGAATAAGCCTTGGGATGCACAAAATGTCGTAAATGTTCATCCAATGACACAAATGCACTTATTGGAGGAACTACATCCTTAAGTACGAAAAGTGATTAGAATAAGCCTCGGGATGCACAAAATGACCTAAATGTTAAATAAATGTCACAAACGCGCTTATTGGATGAAGTACATTCCTTAAGTACGAAAAGTGATTAGATTAAGCCTTGGGATGCACAAAATGACGTAAATGTTCATCCAATGACACAAATGCACTTATTGGAGGAACTACATCCTTAAGTACGAAAAGTGATTAGAATAAGCCTTGGGATACACAAAATGACGTAAATGTTTATCAAATGACACAAATGCACTTATTGGATGAACTACATCCTTAAGTACGAAAAGTGATTAGAATAAGCCTTGGGATGCACAAAATGACCTAAATGTTAAATTAATGACACAAACGCGCTTATTGGATGAAGTACATTCCTTAAGTACGAAAAGTGATTAGAATAAGCCTTGGGATGCACAAAATGACGTAAATGTTCATCCAATGACACAAATGCGCTTATTGGATGAACTACATTCATTATGTACGAAAAGTGATTAGAATAAGCATTGTGATGCACAAAATGTCCTAAATGTTAATTAATGACACAAACGCGCTTATCGGGTGAACTACATTCCTTAAGTACGAAAAGTGATTAGATTAAGCTTGGGGATGCCCAAAATGACGTAAATGTTCATCCAATGACACAAATGCACATATTGCAGGAACTACATCCTTAAGTACGAAAAGTGATTAGAATAAGCCTTGGGATGCACAAAATGACCTAAATGTTAAATTAATGACACAAACGCGCTTATTGGATGAAGTACATTCCTTAAGTACGAAAAGTGATTAGATTAAGCCTTGGGATGCACAAAATGACGTAAATGTTCATCCAATGACACAAATGCACTTATTGGATGAACTACATTCATTAAGTACGAAAAGTGATTAGAATAAGCATTGTGATGCACAAAATGTCCTAAATGTTAATTAATGTCACAAACGCGCTTATCGGGTGAACTACATTCCCTAAGTACGAAAAGTGACTAGATTAAGCTTTGGGATGCACAAAATGACGTAAATGTTCATCCAATGACACAAATGCACTTATTGGAGGAACTACATCCTTAAGTACGAAAAGTGATTAGAATAAGCCTTGGGATGCACAAAATGACCTAAATGTTAAATTAATGACACAAACGCGCTTATTGGATGAAGTACATTCCTTAAGTACGAAAAGTGATTAGATTAAGCCTTGGGATGCACAAAATGACGTAAATGTTCATCCAATGACACAAAAGCACTTATTGGATGAACTACAACCTTAAGTACGAAAAGTGATTAGAATAAGCCTTGGGATGCACAAAATTACCTAAATATTAAATTAATGACACAAACGCGCTTATTGGATGAAGTACATTCCTTAAGTACGAAAAGTGATTAGATTAAGCCTTGGGATGCACAAAATGACGTAAATGTTCATCCAATGACACAAAAGCACTTATTGGATGAACTACATCCTTAAGTACGAAAAGTGATTAGAATAAGCCTTGGGATGCACAAAATGACATAAATGTTAAATTAATGACACAAACGCGCTTATTGGATGAACTACATTCCTTAAGTACGAAAAGTGATTAGATTAAGCCTTGGGATGCACAAAATGACGTAAATGTTCATCCAATGACACAAATGCACTTATTGGATGAACTACATCCCTATGTACGAAAAGTGATTAGAATAAGCCTTGGGATGCACAAAATGACCTAAATGTTAAATAAATGACACAAACGCGCTTATTGGATGAACTACATTCCTTAAGTACGAAAAGTGATTAGAATAACCCTTGGGATGCACAAAATGACGTAAATGTTTATCCAATGACACAAATGAACTTATTAGATGAACTACATTCATTAAGTACGAAAACTGATTAGAATAAGCCTTGTGATGCATAAAATGTCTTAAATGTTCATCCAATGACACAAATGCACTTATTGGATGAAATACATCCTTAAGTACGAAAAGTGATTAGAATAAGCCTTGGGATGCACAAAATGTCGTAAATGTTCATCCAATGACACAAATGCACTTATTGGAGGAACTACATCCTTAAGTACGAAAAGTGATTAGAATAAGCCTCGGGATGCACAAAATGACCTAAATGTTAAATAAATGTCACAAACGCGCTTATTGGATGAAGTACATTCCTTAAGTACGAAAAGTGATTAGATTAAGCCTTGGGATGCACAAAATGACGTAAATGTTCATCCAATGACACAAATGCACTTATTGGAGGAACTACATCCTTAAGTACGAAAAGTGATTAGAATAAGCCTTGGGATACACAAAATGACGTAAATGTTTATCAAATGACACAAATGCACTTATTGGATGAACTACATCCTTAAGTACGAAAAGTGATTAGAATAAGCCTTGGGATGCACAAAATGACCTAAATGTTAAATTAATGACACAAACGCGCTTATTGGATGAAGTACATTCCTTAAGTACGAAAAGTGATTAGAATAAGCCTTGGGATGCACAAAATGACGTAAATGTTCATCCAATGACACAAATGCGCTTATTGGATGAACTACATTCATTATGTACGAAAAGTGATTAGAATAAGCATTGTGATGCACAAAATGTCCTAAATGTTAATTAATGACACAAACGCGCTTATCGGGTGAACTACATTCCTTAAGTACGAAAAGTGATTAGATTAAGCTTGGGGATGCCCAAAATGACGTAAATGTTCATCCAATGACACAAATGCACATATTGCAGGAACTACATCCTTAAGTACGAAAAGTGATTAGAATAAGCCTTGGGATGCACAAAATGACCTAAATGTTAAATTAATGACACAAACGCGCTTATTGGATGAAGTACATTCCTTAAGTACGAAAAGTGATTAGATTAAGCCTTGGGATGCACAAAATGACGTAAATGTTCATCCAATGACACAAATGCACTTATTGGATGAACTACATTCATTAAGTACGAAAAGTGATTAGAATAAGCATTGTGATGCACAAAATGTCCTAAATGTTAATTAATGACACAAACGCGCTTATCGGGTGAACTACATTCCTTAAGTACGAAAAGTGATTAGATTAAGCTTGGGGATGCACAAAATGACGTAAATGTTCATCCAATGACACAAATGCACATATTGCAGGAACTACATCCTTAAGTACGAAAAGTGATTAGAATAAGCCTTGGGATGCACAAAATGACCTAAATGTTAAATTAATGACACAAACGCGCTTATTGGATGAACTACATTCCTTAAGTACGAAAAGTGATTAGAATAAGCCTTGGGATGCACAAAATGACGTAAATGTTCATCCAATGACACAAATGCACTTGTTGGAGGAACTAGATCCTTAAGTACGAAAAGTGATTCGAATAAGCCTTGGGATGCACAAAATGACCTAAATGTTAAATTAATGACACAAACGCGCTTATTGGATGAAGTACATTCCTTAAGTACGAAAAGTGATTAGATTAAGCCTTGGGATGCACAAAATGACGTAAATGTTCATCCAATGACACAAATGCACTTATTGGAGGAACTACATCCTTAAGTACGAAAAGTGATTAGAATAAGCCTCGGGATGCACAAAATGACCTAAATGTTAAATTAATGACACAAACGCGCTTATTGGATGAAGTACATTCCTTAAGTACGAAAAGTGATTAGATTAAGCCTTGGGATGCACAAAATGACGTAAATGTTCATCCAATGACACAAATGCACTTATTGGAAGAACTACATCCTTAAGTACGAAAAGTGATTAGAAGAAGCCTTGGGATGCACAAAATGACCTCAATGTTAAATTAATGACACAAACGCACTTATTGGATGAACTACATTCCTTAAGTACGAAAAGTGATTAGAATAAGCTTTGGGATGCACAAAATGACGAAATGTTTATCCAATGACACAAACGCGCTTATCGGGTGAACTACATTCCTTAAGTACGAAAAGTTATTAGGTAAAGCTTTCGGATGCACAAAATGACGTAAATGTTCATCCAATGACACAAATGCACTTATTGGAGGAACTACATCCTTAAGTACGAAAAGTGATTAGAATAAGCCTCGGGATGCACAAAATGACCTAAATGTTAAATTAATGACACAAACGCGCTTATTGGATGAAGTACATTCCTTAAGTACGAAAAGTGATTAGATTAAGCCTTGGGATGCACAAAATGACGTAAATGTTCATCCAATGACACAAATGCACTTATTGGAGGAACTACATCCTTAAGTACAAAAAGTGATTAGAAGAAGCCTTGGGATGCACAAAATGACCTCAATGTTAAATTAATGACACAAACGCGCTTATTGGATGAACTACATTCCTTAAGTACGAAAAGTGATTAGAATAAGCTTTGGGATGCACAAAATGACGTAATTGTTTATCCAATGACACAAATGCACTTATTGGATGAACTTTATTCCTTAGGTACAAAAAGTGATTAGAATAAGCCTTGGGATGCACAAAATGTCCTAAATGTTAAATTAATGACACAAACGCGCTTATCGGGTGAACTACATTCCTTAAGTACGAAAAGTTATTAGGTAAAGCTTTCGGATGCACAAAATGACGTAAATGTTCATCCAATGACACAAATGCACTTATTGGAGGAACTACATCCTTAAGTACGAAAAGTGATTAGAATAAGCCTCGGGATGCACAAAATGACCTAAATGTTAAATTAATGACACAAACGCGCTTATTGGATGAAGTACATTCCTTAAGTACGAAAAGTGATTAGATTAAGCCTTGGGATGCACAAAATGACGTAAATGTTCATCCAATGACACAAATGCACTTATTGGAGGAACTACATCCTTAAGTACGAAAAGTGATTAGAAGAAGCCTTGGGATGCACAAAATGACCTCAATGTTAAATTAATGACACAAACGCGCTTATTGGATGAACTACATTCCTTAATTACGAAAAGTGATTAGAATAAGCTTCGGGATGCACAAAATGACGTAATTGTTTATCCAATGACACAAATGCACTTATTGGATGAACTTTATTCCTTAGGTACAAAAAGTGATTAGAATAAGCCTTGGGATGCACAAAATGACGTAAATGTTCATCAAATGACACAAATGAACTTATTAGATGAGCTACATTCATTAAGTACGAAAACTGATTTGAATAAGCCTTGGGATGCACAAAATGACCTAAATGTTAAATAAATGACACAAACGCGCTTATTGGATGAACTACATTCCTTTAGTACGAAAAGAGATTAGAATAACCCTTGGGATGCACAAAATGACGTAAATGTTTATCCAATGACACAAATGAACTTATTAGATGAACTACATTCATTAAGTACGAAAACTGATTAGAATAAGCCTTGTGATGCATAAAATGTCTTAAATGTTCATCCAATGACACAAATGCACTTATTGGATGAAATACATCCTTAAGTACGAAAAGTGATTAGAATAAGCCTTGGGATGCACAAAATGTCGTAAATGTTCATCCAATGACACAAATGCACTTATTGGAGGAACTACATCCTTAAGTACGAAAAGTGATTAGAATAAGCCTCGCTATGCACAAAATGACCTAAATGTTAAATTAATGACACAAACGCGCTTATTGGATGAAGTACATTCCTTAAGTAAGAAAAGTGATTAGATTAAGCCTTGGGATGCACAAAATGACGTAAATGTTCATCCAATGACACAAATGCACTTATTGGATGAAATACATCCTTAAGTACGAAAAGTGATTAGAATAAGCCTTGGGATGCACAAAATGTCGTAAATGTTCATCCAATGACACAAATGCACTTATTGGAGGAACTACATCCTTAAGTACGAAAAGTGATTAGAATAAGCCTTGCTATGCACAAAATGACCTAAATGTTAAATTAATGACACAAACGCGCTTATTGGATGAAGTACATTCCTTAACTACGAAAAGTGATTAGAATAAGCCTTGGGATGCACAAAATGACGCAAATGTTTATCCAATGACACAAATGCACTTATTGGATGAACTTCATTCCTTAAGTACGAAAAGTGATTAGAATAAGTCTTGGGATGCACAAAATGACGTAAATGTTCATCCAATGACACAAATGCACTTATTGGATGAACTACATTCATTAAGTACGAAAAGTGATTAGAATAAGCCTTGTGATGCACAAAATGTCCTAAATGTTAAATTAATGACACAAACGCGCTTATCGGGTGAACTACATTCCTTAAGTACGAAAAGTTATTAGGTAAAGCTTTCGGATGCACAAAATGACGTAAATGTTCATCCAATGACACAAATGCACTTATTGGAGGAACTACATCCTTAAGTACGAAAAGTGATTAGAATAAGCCTCGGGATGCACAAAATGACCTAAATGTTAAATTAATGACACAAACGCGCTTATTGGATGAAGTACATTTCTTAACTACGAAAAGTGATTAGATTAAGCCTTGGGATGCACAAAATGACGTAAATGTTCATCCAATGACACAAATGCACTTATTGGAAGAACTACATCCTTAAGTACGAAAAGTGATTAGAAGAAGCCTTGGGATGCACAAAATGACCTCAATGTTAAATTAATGACACAAACGCACTTATTGGATGAACTACATTCCTTAAGTACGAAAAGTGATTAGAATAAGCTTTGGGATGCACAAAATGACGAAATGTTTATCCAATGACACAAACGCGCTTATCGGGTGAACTACATTCCTTAAGTACGAAAAGTTATTAGGTAAAGCTTTCGGATGCACAAAATGACGTAAATGTTCATCCAATGACACAAATGCACTTATTGGAGGAACTACATCCTTAAGTACGAAAAGTGATTAGAATAAGCCTCGGGATGCACAAAATGACCTAAATGTTAAATTAATGACACAAACGCGCTTATTGGATGAAGTACATTCCTTAAGTACGAAAAGTGATTAGATTAAGCCTTGGGATGCACAAAATGACGTAAATGTTCATCCAATGACACAAATGCACTTATTGGAGGAACTACATCCTTAAGTACAAAAAGTGATTAGAAGAAGCCTTGGGATGCACAAAATGACCTCAATGTTAAATTAATGACACAAACGCGCTTATTGGATGAACTACATTCCTTAAGTACGAAAAGTGATTAGAATAAGCTTTGGGATGCACAAAATGACGTAATTGTTTATCCAATGACACAAATGCACTTATTGGATGAACTTTATTCCTTAGGTACAAAAAGTGATTAGAATAAGCCTTGGGATGCACAAAATGTCCTAAATGTTAAATTAATGACACAAACGCGCTTATCGGGTGAACTACATTCCTTAAGTACGAAAAGTTATTAGGTAAAGCTTTCGGATGCACAAAATGACGTAAATGTTCATCCAATGACACAAATGCACTTATTGGAGGAACTACATCCTTAAGTACGAAAAGTGATTAGAATAAGCCTCGGGATGCACAAAATGACCTAAATGTTAAATTAATGACACAAACGCGCTTATTGGATGAAGTACATTCCTTAAGTACGAAAAGTGATTAGATTAAGCCTTGGGATGCACAAAATGACGTAAATGTTCATCCAATGACACAAATGCACTTATTGGAGGAACTACATCCTTAAGTACGAAAAGTGATTAGAATAAGCCTCGGGATGCACAAAATGACCTAAATGTTAAATTAATGACACAAACGCGCTTATTGGATGAAGTACATTCCTTAAGTACGAAAAGTGATTAGATTAAGCCTTGGGATGCACAAAATGACGTAAATGTTCATCCAATGACACAAATGCACTTATTGGATGAACTACATTCATTAAGTACGAAAAGTGATTAGAATAAGCATTGTGATGCACAAAATGTCCTAAATGTTAATTAATGACACAAACGCGCTTATCGGGTGAACTACATTCCTTAAGTACGAAAAGTGATTAGATTAAGCTTGGGGATGCACAAAATGACGTAAATGTTCATCCAATGACACAAATGCACATATTGCAGGAACTACATCCTTAAGTACGAAAAGTGATTAGAATAAGCCTTGGGATGCACAAAATGACCTAAATGTTAAATTAATGACACAAACGCGCTTATTGGATGAACTACATTCCTTAAGTACGAAAAGTGATTAGAATAAGCCTTGGGATGCACAAAATGACGTAAATGTTCATCCAATGACACAAATGCACTTATTGGATGAACTACATTCATTAAGTACGAAAAGTGATTAGAATAAGCATTGTGATGCACAAAATGTCCTAAATGTTAATTAATGACACAAACGCGCTTATCGGGTGAACTACATTCCTTAAGTACGAAAAGTGATTAGATTAAGCGTTGGGATGCACAAAATGACGTAGATGTTCATCCAATGACACAAAAGCACTTATTGGATGAACTACATCCTTAAGTACGGAAAGTGATTAGATTAAGCCTTGGGATGCACAAAATGACGTAAATGTTCATCCAATGACACAAATGCACTTATTGGATGAACTACATTCATTAAGTACGAAAAGTGATTAGAATAAGCCTTGGGATGCACAAAATGACCTAAATGTTAAATTAATGACACAAACGCGCTTATTGGATGAAGTACATTCCTTAAGTACGAAAAGTGATTAGATTAAGCCTTGGGATGCAAAAAATGACATAAATGTTTATCCAATGACACAAACGCGCTTATCGGGTGAACTACATTCCTTAAGTACGAAAAGTGATTAGATTAAGCTTTGGGATGCACAAAATGACGTAAATGTTTATCCAATGACACAAATGCACTTATTGGATGAACTACATCCTTAAGTACGAAAAGTGATTAGAATAAGCCTTGGGATGCACAAAATGACCTAAATGTTAAATTAATGACACAAACGCGCTTATTGGATGAACTACATTCCTTAAGTACGAAAAGTGATTAGATTAAGCCTTGGGATGCACAAAATGACGTAAATGTTCATCCAATGACACAAATGCACTTATTGGATGAACTACATCCCTATGTACGAAAAGTGATTAGAATAAGCCTTGGGATGCACAAAATGACCTAAATGTTAAATAAATGACACAAATGCACTTATTGGATGAACTACATTCCTTAAGTATGAAAAGTGATTAGAATAACCCTTGGGATGCACAAAATGACGTAAATGTTCATCCAATGACACAAATGCACTTATTGGATGAACTACATCCTTAAGTACGAAAAGTGATTAGAATAAGCCTTGGGATGCACAAAATGACCTAAATGTTAAATTAATGACACAAACGCGCTTATTGGATGAACTACATTCCTTAAGTACGAAAAGTGATTAGATTAAGCCTTGGGAAGCACAAAATGACGTAAATGTTCATCCAATGACACAAATGCACTTATTGGATGAACTACATCCTTAAGTACGAAAAGTGATTAGAATAAGCCTTGGGATGCACAAAATGACATAAATGTTAAATAAATGACACAAACGCGCTTATTGGATGAACTACATTCCATAAGTACGAAAAGTGATTAGAATAAGCCTTGGGATGTACAAAATGTCGTAAATGTTAAATTAATGACACAAACGCGCTTATCGGGTGAACTACATTCCTTAAGTACGAAAAGTGATTAGAATAAGCCTTGGGATGCACAAAATGACGTAAATGTTTATCCAATGACACAAAATGCACTTATTGGATGAACTTCATTCCTTAAGTACGAAAAGTGATTAGAATAAGCCTTGGGATGCACAAAATGAGGTATATGTTCATCCAAAGACACAAATGCACTTATTGGATGAACTACATTCTTAAGTACGAAAAGTGATTAGAATAAGCCTTGGGATGCACAAAATGACCTAAATGTTAAATAAATGACACAAACGCGCTTATTGGATGAACTACATTCCTTAAGTACGAAAAGTGATTAGAATAACCTTTGGGATGCACAAAATGACGTAAATGTTTATCCAATGACTCAAATGCACTTATTGGATGAACTTCATTCCTTAGGTACAAAAAGTGATTAGAATAAGCCTTGGGATGCACAAAATGACGTAAATGTTCATCCAATGACACAAATGAACTTATTAGATGAATTACATTCATTAAGTACGAAAAGTGATTAGAATAAGCCTTGTGATGCACAAAATGTCTTAAATGTTAAATTAATGGCACAAACGCGCTTATCGGGTGAACTGCATTCCTTAAGTACGAAAAGTGATTAGAATAAGCCTTGGAATGCACAAAATGACGTAAATGTTTATCCAATGACACAAATGCACTTATTGGATGAACTACATCCTTAAGTACGAAAAGTGATTAGAATAAGCCTTGGGATGCACAAAATGACATAAATGTTAAATAAATGACACAAACGCGCTTATTGGATGAACTACATTCCATAAGTACGAAAAGTGATTAGAATAAGCCTTGGGATGTACAAAATGTCGTAAATGTTAAATTAATGACACAAACGCGCTTATCGGGTGAACTACATTCCTTAAGTACGAAAAGTGATTAGAATATGCCTTGGGATGCACAAAATGACGTAAATGTTTATGCAATGACACAAAATGCACTTATTGGATGAACTTCATTCCTTAAGTACGAAAAGTGATTAGAATAAGCCTTGGGATGCAAAAAATGACGTAAATGTTCATCCAATGACACAAATGCACTTATTGGATGAACTACATTCATTAAGTACGAAAAGTGATTAGAATAAGTATTGTGATGCACAAAATGTCCTAAATGTTAATTAATGACACAAACGCGGTTATCGGGTGAACTACATTCCTTATGTACGAAAAGTGATTAGATTAAGCTTTGGGATGCACAAAATGACGTAAATGTTCATCCAATGACACAAATGCACTTATTGGAGGAACTACATCCTTAAGTACGAAAAGTGATTAGAATAAGCCTTGGGATGCACAAAATGACTTAAATGTTAAATTAATGACACAAACGCGCGTATTGGATGAAGTACATTCCTTAAGTACGAAAAGTGATTAGATTAAGCCTTGGGATGCACAAAATGACGTAAATGTTCATCCAACGACACAAATGCACTTATTGGATGAACTACGTATTTAGGTACGAAAAGTGATTAGAATAAGCCTTGGGATGCACAAAATGACCGAAATGTTAAATTAATGACACAAACGCGCTTATTGGATGAATTACATTCCTTAAGTACGAAAAGTGATTAGAATAAGCTTTGGGATGCACAAAATGACGTAAATGTTCATCCAATGACACAAATGCACTTATTGGATGAACTACATTCATTAAGTACGAAAAGTGATTAGAATAAGCCTTGGGATGCACAAAATGACCTCAATGTTAAATTAATGACACAAACGCGCTTATCGGGTGAACTATATTCGTTAAGTACGAAAAGTGATTAGATTAAGCTTTGGGATGCACAAAATGACGTAAATGTTCATCCAATGACACAAATGCACTTATTGGAGGAACTACATCCTTAAGTACGAAAAGTGATTAGAATAAGCCTTGGGATGCACAAAATGACCTCAATGTTAAATTAATGACACAAACGCGCTTATTGGATGAACTACATTCCTTAAGTACGAAAAGTGATTAGAATAAGCCTTGGGATGCACAAAATGACCTCAATGTTAAATTAATGACACAAACGCGCTTATTGGATGAAGTACATTCCTTAAGTACGAAAAGTGATTAGATTAAGCCTTGGGATGCACAAAATGACGTAAATGTTCATCCAATGACACAAATGCACTTATTGGATGAACTACATTCATTAAGTACGAAAAGTGATTAGAATAAGCATTGTGATGCACAAAATGTCCTAAATGTTAATTAATGACACAAACGCGCTTATCGGGTGAACTACATTCCTTAAGTACGAAAAGTGATTAGATTAAGCTTGGGGATGCACAAAATGACGTAAATGTTCATCCAATGACACAAATGCACATATTGCAGGAACTACATCCTTAAGTACGAAAAGTGATTAGAATAAGCCTTGGGATGCACAAAATGACCTAAATGTTAAATTAATGACACAAACGCGCTTATTGGATGAACTACATTCCTTAAGTACGAAAAGTGATTAGAATAAGCCTTGGGATGCACAAAATGACGTAAATGTTCATCCAATGACACAAATGCACTTATTGGATGAACTACATTCATTAAGTACGAAAAGTGATTAGAATAAGCATTGTGATGCACAAAATGTCCTAAATGTTAATTAATGACACAAACGCGCTTATCGGGTGAACTACATTCCTTAAGTACGAAAAGTGATTAGATTAAGCGTTGGGATGCACAAAATGACGTAGATGTTCATCCAATGACACAAAAGCACTTATTGGATGAACTACATCCTTAAGTACGGAAAGTGATTAGATTAAGCCTTGGGATGCACAAAATGACGTAAATGTTCATCCAATGACACAAATGCACTTATTGGATGAACTACATTCATTAAGTACGAAAAGTGATTAGAATAAGCCTTGGGATGCACAAAATGACCTAAATGTTAAATTAATGACACAAACGCGCTTATTGGATGAACTACATTCCTTAAGTACGAAAAGTGATTAGAATAAGCCTTGGGATGCACAAAATGACGTAAATGTTCATCCAATGACACAAATGCACTTATTGGATGAACTACATTCATTAAGTACGAAAAGTGATTAGAATAAGCGTTGTGATGCACAAAATGTCCTAAATGTTAATTAATGACACAAACGCGCTTATCGGGTGAACTACATTCCTTAAGTACGAAAAGTGATTAGATTAAGCTTTGGGATGCACAAAATGACGTAAATGTTCATCCAATGACACAAATGCACATATTGCAGGAACTACATCCTTAAGTACGAAAAGTGATTAGAATAAGCCTTGGGATGCACAAAATGACCTAAATGTTAAATTAATGACACCAACGCGATTATTGGATGAACTACATTCCTTAAGTACGAAAAGTGATTAGAATAAGCCTTGGGATGCACAAAATGACGTAAATGTTCATCCAATGACACAAATGCACTTATTGGAGGAACTACATCCTTAAGTACGAAAAGTGATTAGAATAAGCCTTGGGATGCACAAAATGACCTAAATGTTAAATTAATGACACAAACGCGCTTATTGGATGAAGTACAGTCCTTAAGTATGAAAAGTGATTAGATTAAGCCTTGCGCTGCACAAAATGACGTAAATGTTTATCCAATGACACAAATGCACTTATTGGATGAACTTCATTCCTTAAGTACGAAAAGTGATTAGAATAAGCCTTGGGATGCACAAAATGACGTAAATGTTCATCCAATGACACAAATGCGCTTATTGGATGAACTACATTCATTAAGTACGAAAAGTGATTAGAATAAGCATTGTGATGCACAAAATGTCCTAAATGTTAATTAATGACACAAACGCGCTTATCGGGTGAACTACATTCCTTAAGTACGAAAAGTGATTAGATTAAGCCTTGGGATGCACAAAATGACCTAAATGTTAAATTAATGACACAAACGCGCTTATTGGATGAAGTACATTCCTTAAGTACGAAAAGTGATTAGATTAAGCCTTGGGATGCACAAAATGACGTAAATGTTCATCCAATGACACAAATGCACTTATTGGAGGAACTACATCCTTAAGTACGAAAAGTGATTAGAATAAGCCTCGGGATGCACAAAATGACCTAAATGTTAAATTAATGACACAAACGCGCTTATTGGATGAAGTACATTCCTTAAGTACGAAAAGTGATTAGATTAAGCCTTGGGATGCACAAAATGACGTAAATGTTCATCCAATGACACAAATGCACTTATTGGAAGAACTACATTCGTTAAGTACGAAAAGAGATTAGAATAAGCATTGTGATGCACAAAATGTCCTAAATGTTAATTATTTTCACAAACGCGCTTATCGGGTGAACTACATTCCTTAAGTACGAAAAGTGATTAGATTAAGCTTTGGGATGCACAAAATGACGTAAATGTTCATCCAATGACACAAATGCACTTATTGGAGGAACTACATCCTTAAGTACGAAAAGTGATTAGAATAAGCCTTGGGATGCACAAAATGACCTAAATGTTAAATTAATGACACAAACGCGCTTATTGGATGAACTACATTCCTTAAGTACGAAAAGTGATTAGATTAAGCCTTGGGATGCACAAAATGACGTAAATGTTCATCCAATGACACAAATGCACTTATTGGATGAACTACGTATTTAAGTACGAAAAGTGATTAGAATAAGCCTTGGGATGCACAAAATGACCTAAATGTTAAATTAATGACACAAACGCGCTTATTGGATGAAGTACATTCCTTAAGTACGAAAAGTGATTAGATTAAGCCTTAGGATGCACAAAATGACATAAATGTTCATCCAATGACACAAATGCACTTATTGGATAAACTACGTATTTAAGTACGAAAAGTGATTAGAATAAGCCTGAGGTTGCACAAAACGACCGAAATGTTAAATTAATGACACAAACGCGCTTATTGGATGAACTACATTCCTTAAGTACGAAAAGTGATTAGAATAAGCCTTGGGATGCACAAAATGACGTAAATGTTCATCCAATGATACAAATGCACTTATTGGAGGAACTACATCCTTAAGTACGAAAAGTGATTAGAATAAGCCTTGGGATGCACAAAATGACCTAAATGTTAAATTAATGACACAAACGCGCTTATTGGATGAACTACATTCCTTAAGTACGAAAAGTGATTAGATTAAGCCTTGGGATGCACAAAATGACGTAAATGTTCATCCAATGACACAAATGCACTTATTGGATGAACTACGTTCATTAAGTACGAAAAGTGATTAGAATAAGCATTGTGATGCACAAAATGTCCTAAATGTTAATTAATGACACAAACGCGCTTATCGGGTGAACAACATTCCTTAAGTACGAAAAGTGATTAGATTAAGCTTTGGGATGCACAAAATGACGTAAATGTTCGTCCAATAACACAAATGCACTTATTGGAGGAACTACATCCTTAAGTACGAAAAGTGATTAGAATAATCCTTGGGATGCACAAAATGACCTAAATGTTAAATAAATGACACAAACGCGCTTATCGGATGAACTACATTCCTTAAGTACGAAAAGTGATTAGAATAAGCCTTGGGATGCACAAAATGACGTAAATGTTCATCCAATGACACAAATGCACTTATTGGATGAACTACATTCCTTAAGTACGAAAAGTGATTAGAATAAGCCTTGGGATGCACAAAATGACCTCAATGTTAAATTACTGACACAAACGCGCTTATTGGATGAACTACATTCCTTAAGTACGAAAAGTGATTAGAATAAGCCTTGGGATGCACAAAATGACGTAAATGTTCATCCAATGACACAAATGCACTTATTGGATGAACTACATTCATTAAGTGCGAAAAGTGATTTGAATAAGCATTGTGATGCACAAAATGTCCTAAATGTTAATTAATGACACTAACGCGCTTATCGGGTGAACTACATTCCTTAAGTACGAAAAGTGATTAGATTAAACTTTGGGATGCACAAAATGACGTAAATGTTCATCCAATGACACAAATGCACTTATTGGATGAACTACATTCATTAAGTACGAAAAGTGATTAGAATAAGCCTTGGGATGCACAAAATGACCTCAATGTTAAATTAATGACACAAACGCGCTTATTGGATGAACTACATTCCTTAAGTACGAAAAGTGATTAGAATAAGCCTTGGGATGCACAAAATGACGTAAATGTTCATCCAATGACACAAACGCGCTTAGTGGATGAACTACATTCCTTAAGTACGAAAAGTGATTAGAATAAGCCTTGGGATGCACAAAATGACGTAACTGTTCATCCAATGATACAAATGCACTTATTGGATGAACTACATTCCTTAAGTACGAAAAGTGATTAGAATAAGCCTTGGGATGCACAAAATGACGTAAATGTTTATCCAATGACACAAAATGCACTTATTGGATGAACTTCATTCCTTAAGTACGAAAAGTGATTAGAATAAGCCTTGGGATGCAAAAAGTGACGTAAATGATCATCCAATGACACAAATGCACTTATTGGATGAACTACATTCATTAAGTACGAAAAGTGATTAGAATAAGCATTGTGATGCACAAAATGTCCTAAATGTTAATTAATGACACAAACGCGCTTATCGGGTGAACTACATTCCTTAAGTACGAAAAGTGATTAGATTAAGCTTTGGGATGCACAAAATGACGTAAATGTTCATCCAATGACACAAATGCACTTATTGGAGGAACTACATCCTTAAGTACGAAAAGTGATTAGAATAAGCCTTGGGATGCACAAAATGACCTAAATGTTAAATTAATGACACAAACGCGCTTATTGGATGAAGTACATTCCTTAAGTACGAAAAGTGATTAGATTAAGCTTTGGGATGCACAAAATGACGTAAATGTTCATCCAATGACACAAATGCACTTATTGGATGAAGTACATCCTTAAGTACGAAAAGTGATTAGAATAAGCCTGGGGATGCACAAAATGACCTAAATGTTAAATTAATATCACAAACGCGCTTATTGGATGAACTACATTTTTTAAGTACGAAAAGTGATTAGATTAAGTCTTGGGATGCACAAAATGACGTAAACGTTCATCCAATGACACAAATGCACTTATTGGATGAAGTTCATTCCTTAAGTACGAAAAGTGATTAGAATAAGCCTTGGGATGCACAAAATGACGTAAATTTTCATCCAATGACACAAATGCACTTACTGGATGAACTACATTCATTAAGTACGAAAAGTGATTAGATTAAGCCTTGGGATGCACAAAATGACGTAAATGTTCATCCAATGACACAAATGCACTTATTGGATGAACTACATTCATTAAGTACGAAAAGTGATTAGAATAAGCATTGTGATGCACAAAATGTCCTAAATGTTAATTAATGACACAAACGCGCTTATCGGGTGAACTACATTCCCTAAGTAGGAAAACTGATTAGATTAAGCCTTGGGATGCACAAAATGACGTAAATGTTCATCCAATGACACAAATGCACTTATTGGATGAACTACATCCTTAAGTACGAAAAGTGATTAGAATAAGCCTTGGGATGCACAAAATGACCTAAATGTTAAATTAATGACCCAAACGCGCTTATTAGATGAACTACAGTCCTTAAGTACGAAAAGTGATTAGATTAAGCCTTGGGATGCACAAAATGACGTAAATGTTAAATTAATATCACAAACGCGCTTATTGGATGAACTACATTCCTTAAGTACGAAAAGTGATTAGATTAAGTCTTGGGATGCACAAAATGACGTAAATGTTCATCCAATGACACAAATGCACTTATTGGATGAACTTCATTCCTTAAGTAGGAAAAGTGTTTAGAATAAGCCTTGGGATGCACAAAATGACGTAAATGTTCATCCAATGACACAAATGCACTTATTGGAGGAAGTACATCCTTAAGTACGAAAAGTGATTGGAATAAGCCTTGGGATGCACAAAATGACCTAAATGTTAAATTAATGACACAAACGCGCTTATTGGATGAACTACATTCCTTAAGTACGAAAAGTGATTAGAATAAGCCTTGGGATGCACAAAATGACGTAAATGTTCATCCAATGACACAAATGCACTTATTGGATGAACTACATTCATTAAGTACGAAAAGTGATTAGAATAAGCATTGTGATGCACAAAATGTCCTAAATGTTAATTAATGACACAAACGCGCTTATCGGGTGAACAACATTCCTTAAGTACGAAAAGTGATTAGATTAAGCTTTGGGATGCACAAAATGACGTAAATGTTCATCCAATGACACAAATGCACTTATTGGAGGAACTACATCCTTAAGTACGAAAAGTGATTAGAATAAGCCTTGGGATGCACAAAATGACCTAAATGTTAAATTAATGACACAAACGCGCTTATCGGATGAAGTACATTCCTTAAGTACGAAAAGTGATTAGATTAAGCCTTGGGATGCACAAAATGACGTAAATGTTCATCCAATGACACAAATGCACTTATTGGATGAACTACATCCTTAAGTACGAAAAGTGATTAGATTAAGCCTTGGGATGCACAAAATGACCTAAATGTTAAATTAATGACACAAACGCGCTTATTGGATGAACTACATTCCTTAAGTACGAAAAGTGATTATATTAAGCCTTGGTATGCACAAAATGACCTAAATGTTTATCCAATGACACAAATGCACTTATTGGATGAACTTCATTCCTTAAGTCTGAAAAGTGATTAGAATAAGCCTTGGGATGCACAAAATGACGTAAATGTTCATCCAATGACACAAATGCACTTATTGGATGAACTACATTCATTAAGTACGAAAAGTGATTAGAATAAGCATTGTGATGCACAAAATGTCCTAAATGTTAATTAATGACACAAACGCGCTTATCGGGTGAACTACATTCCTTAAGTACGAAAAGTGATTAGATTAAGCTTTGGGATGCACAAAATGACGTATATGTTCATCCAATGACACAAATGCACTTATTGGAGGAACTACATCCTTAAGTACGAAAAGTGATTAGAATAAGCCTTGGGATGCACAAAATGACATAAATGTTAAATAAATGACACAAACGCGCTTATTGGATGAACTACATTCCTTAAGTACGAAAAGTGATTAGAATAAGCCTTGGGATGCACAAAATGACGTAAATGTTTATCCAATGACACAAATGTACTTATTGGATGAACTTCATTCCTTAAGTACGAAAAGTGATTAGAATAAGCCTTGGGATGCACAAAATGACGTAAATGTTCATCCAATGACACAAATGCACTTATTGGATGAACTTCATCCTTAAGTACGAAAAGTGATTAGAATAAGCCTTGGGATGCACAAAATGACCTAAATGTTAAATTAATGACACAAACGCGCTTATTGGATGAACTACATCCCTTAAGTACGAAAAGTGATTAGAATAAGCCTTGGGATGCACAAAATGACGTAAATGTTCATCCAATGACACAAATGCACTTATTGGAGGAACTACATCCTTAAGTACGAAAAGTGATTAGAATAAGCCTTGGGATGCACAAAATGACCTAAATGTTAAATTAATGACACAAACGCGCTTATTGGATGAAATACATTCCTTAAGTACGAAAAGTGATTAGATTAAGCCTTGGGATGCACAAAATGACGTAAATGTTCATCCAATGACACAAATGCACTTATTGGATGAACTACATTCATTAAGTACGAAAAGTGATTAGAATAAGCATTGTGATGCACAAAATGTCCTAAATGTTAATTAATGACACAAACGCGCTTATCGGGTGAACTACATTCCTTAAGTACGAAAAGTGATTAGATTAAGCTTTGGGATGCACAAAATGACGTAAATGTTCATCCAATGACACAAATGCACTTATTGGAGGCACTACATCCTTAAGTACGAAAAGTGATTAGAATAAGCATTGGGATGCACAAAATGACCTAAATGTTAAATTAATGACACAAACGCGCTTATTGGATGAAGTACATTCCTTAAGTACGAAAAGTGATTAGATTAAGCCTTGGGATGCACAAAATGACGTAAATGTTCATCCAATGACACAAATGCACTTATTGGATGAACTACATCCTTAAGTACGAAAAGTGATTAGAATAAGCCTTGGGATGCACAAAATGACGTAACTGTTTATCCAATGACACAAATGCACTTATTGGATGAACTTCATTCCTTAAGTACGAAAAGTGATTAGAATAAGCCTTGGGATGCACAAAATGACGTAAATGTTCATCCAATGACACAAATGCACTTATTGGATGAACTACATTCATTAAGTACGAAAAGTGATTAGATTAAGCTTTGGGATGCACAAAATGACTTAAATGTTCATCCAATGACACAAATGCACTTATTGGATGAACTACATCCATTAAGTACGAAAAGTGATTAGAATAAGCATTGTGATGCACAAAATGTCCTAAATGTTAATTAATGACACAAACGCGCTTATCGGGTGAACTACATTACTTAAGTACGAAAAGTGATTAGATTAAGCTTTGGGATGCACAAAATGACGTAAATGTTCATCCAATGACACAAATGCACTTATTGGAGGAACTACATCCTTAAGTACGAAAAGTGATTAGAATAAGCCTTGGGATGCACAAAATGACCTAAATGTTAAATTAATGACACAAACGCGCTTATCGGATGAAGTACATTCCTTAAGTACGAAAAGTGATTAGATTAAGCCTTAGGATGCACAAAATGACGTAAATGTTCATCCAATGACACAAATGCACTTATTGGATAAACTACGTATTTAAGTACGAAAAGTGATTAGAATAAGCCTTAGGTTGCACAAAACGACCGAAATGTTAAATTAATGACACAAACGCGTTTATTGGATGAACTACATTCCTTAAGTACGAAAAGTGATTAGAATAAGACTTGGGATGCACAAAATGACGTAAATGTTCATCCAATGATACAAATGCACTTATTGGATGAACTACATTCATTAAGTACGAAAAGTGATTAGAATAAGCCTTGGGATGCAAAAAATGACATAAATGTTAAATAAATGACACAAACGCGCTTATCGGATGAACTACATTCCTTAAGTACGAAAAGTGATTAGAATAAGCCTTGGGATGCACAAAATGACGTAAATATTTATCCAATGACACAAATGCACTTATTGGATGAACTACATTCCTTAAGTACGAAAAGTGATTAGAATAAGCCTTGGGATGCACAAAATGACGTAAATGTTCATCCAATGATACAAATGCACTTATTGGATGAACTACATTCATTAAGTACGAAAAGTGATTAGAATAAGCCTTGGGATGCACAAAATGACCTCAATGTTAAATTAATGACACAAACGCGCTTATTGGATGAACTACATTCCTTAAGTACGAAAAGTGATTAGAATAAGCCTTGGGATGCACAAAATGACGTAAATGTTCATCCAATGATACAAATGCACTTATTGGATGAACTACATCCTTAAGTACGAAAGTGATTAGAATAAGCCTTGGGATGCACAAAATGACCTAAATGTTAAATTAATGACACAAACGCGCTTATTGGATGAAGTACATTCCTTAAGTACGAAAAGTGATTAGATTAAGCCTTGGGATGCACAAAATGACGTAAATGTTCATCCAATGACACAAATGCACTTATTGGATGAACTACGTATTTAAGTACGAAAAGTGATTAGAATAAGCCTTAGGATGCACAAAACGACCGAAATGTTAAATTAATGACACAAACGCGCTTATTGGATGAACTACATTCCTTAAGTACGAAAAGTGATTAGAATAAGCCTTCGGATGCACAAAATGACGTAAATGTTCATCCAATGACACAAATGCACTTATTGGATGAACTACATTCATTAAGTACGAAAAGTGATTAGAATAAGCATTGTGATGCACAAAATGTCCTAAATGTTAATTAATGACACAAACGCGCTTATCGGGTGAACTTCATTCCTTAAGTACGAAAAGTGATTAGATTAAGCTTTGGGATGCACAAAATGACGTAAATGTTCATCCAATGACACAAATGCACTTATTGGATAAACTACCTCCTTAAGTACGAAATGTGATTAGAATAAGCCTTGGGATGCACAAAATGACCTCAACGTTAAATTAATGACAAAAACGCGCTTATTGGATGAACTACATTCCTTAAGTACGAAAAGTGATTAGAATAAGCCTTGGGATGCACAAAATGACGTAAATGTTCATCCAATGACACAAATGCACTTATTGGATGAACTACATTCATTAAGTACGAAAAGTGATTAGAATAAGCATTGTGATGCACAAAATGTCCTAAATGTTAATTAATGACACAAACGCGCTTATCGGGTGAACTTCATTCCTTAAGTACGAAAAGTGATTAGATTAAGCTTTGGGATGCACAAAATGACGTAAATGTTCATCCAATGACACAAATGCACTTATTGGAGGAACTACATCCTTAAGTACGAAAAGTGATTAGAATAAGCCTTGGGATGCACAAAATGACCTCAATGTTAAATTAATGACACAAACGCGCTTATTGGATGAACTACATTCCTTAAGTACGAAAAGTGATTAGAATAAGCCTTGGGATGCACAAAATGACGTAAATGTTCATCCAATGACACAAATGCACTTATTGGAGGAACTAGATCCTTAAGTACGAAAAGTGATTGGAATAAGCCTTGGGATGCACAAAATGACCTAAATGTTAAATTAATGACACAAACGCGCTTATTGGATGAAGTACATTCCTTAAGTACGAAAAGTGATTAGATTAAGCCTTGGGATGCACAAAATGACGTAAATGTTCATCCAATGACACAAATGCACTTATTGGATGAACTACATTCATTAAGTACGAAAAGTGATTAGAATAAGCATTGTGATGCACAAAATGTCCTAAATGTTAATTAATGACACAAACGCGCTTATCGGGTGAACTACATTCCTTAAGTACGAAAAGTGATTAGATTAAGCTTGGGGATGCACAAAATGACGTAAATGTTCATCCAATGACACAAATGCACATATTGCAGGAACTACATCCTTAAGTACGAAAAGTGATTAGAATAAGCCTTGGGATGCACAAAATGACCTAAATGTTAAATTAATGACACAAACGCGCTTATTGGATGAACTACATTCCTTAAGTACGAAAAGTGATTAGATTAAGCCTTGGGATGCACAAAATGACGTAAATGTTCATCCAATGACACAAATGCGCTTATTGGATGAACTACATTCATTAAGTACGAAAAGTGATTAGAATAAGCATTGTGATGCACAAAATGTCCTAAATGTTAATTAATGACACAAACGCGCTTATCGGGTGAACTACATTCCTTAAGTACGAAAAGTGATTAGATTAAGCCTTGGGATGCACAAAATGACGTAAATGTTTATCCAATGACACAAATGCACTTATTGGATGAACTACATTCCTTAAGTACGAAAAGTGATTAGAATAAGCCTTGGGATGCACAAAATGACGTAAATGTTTATCCAATGACACAAATGCACTTATTGGATGAACTACATCCTTAAGTACGAAAAGTGATTAGAATAAGCCTTGGGATGCACAAAATGACATAAATGTTAAATAAATGAGACAAACGCGCTTATTGGATGAACTACATTCCATAAGTACGAAAAGTGATTAGAATAAGCCTTGGGATGTACAAAATGTCGTAAATGTTAAATTAATGACACAAACGCGCTTATCGGGTGAACTACATTCCTTAAGTACGAAAAGTGATTAGAATAAGCTTTGGGATGCACAAAATGACGTAAATGTTCATCCAATGACACAAATGCACTTATTGGATGAACTACGTATTTAGGTACGAAAAGTTATTAGAATAAGCCTTGGGATGCACAAAATGACCGAAATGTTAAATTAATGACACAAACGCGCTTATTGGATGAATTACATTCCTTAAGTACGAAAAGTGATTAGAATAAGCTTTGGGATGCACAAAATGACGTAAATGTTCATCCAATGACACAAATGCACTTATTGGATGAACTACATTGATTAAGTACGAAAAGTGATTAGAATAAGCTATGGGATGCACAAAATGACCTCAATGTTAAATTAATGACACAAACGCGCTTATTGGATGAACTACATTCCTTAAGTACGAAAAGTGATTAGAATAAGCCTTGGGATGCACAAAATGACGTAAATGTTCATCCAATGATAGAAATGCACTTATTGGATGAACTACATTCATTAAGTACGAGAAGTGATTAGAATAAGCCTTGGGATGCACAAAATGACCTCAATGTTAAATTAATGACACAAACGCGCTTATTGGATGAAGTACATTCCTTAAGTACGAAAAGTGATTAGATTAAGCCTTGGGATGCACAAAATGACGTAAATGTTCATCCAATGACACAAATGCACTTATTGGATGAACTACGTATTTAAGTACGAAAAGTGATTAGAATAAGCCTTGGGATGCACAAAATGACCGAAATGTTAAATTAATGACACAAACGCGCTTATTGGATGAACTACATTCCTTAAGTACGAAAAGTGATTAGAATAAGCTTTGGGTTGCACAAAATGACGTAAATTTTCATCCAATGACACAAATGCACTTATTGGATGAACTACATTCATTAAGTACGAAAAGTGATTAGAATAAGCCTTGGGATGCACAAAATGACCTCAATGTTAAATTACTGACACAAACGCGCTTATTGGATGAACTACATTCCTTAAGTACGAAAAGTGATTAGAATAAGCCTTGGGATGCACAAAATGACGTAAATGTTCATCCAATGACACAAACGCGCTTATTGGATGAACTACATTCCTTAAGTACGAAAAGTGATTAGAATAAGCCTTGGGATGCACAAAATGACGTAAATGTTCATCCAATGATACAAATGCACTTGTTGGATGAACTACATTCCTTAAGTACGAAAAGTGATTAGAATAAGCCTTGGGATGCACAAAATGACGTAAATGTTCATCCAATGACACAAATGCACTTATTGGAGGAACTACATCCTTAAGTACGAAAAGTGATTAGAATAAGCCTTGGGATGCACAAAATGACCTAAATGTTAAATTAATGACACAAACGCGCTTATTGGATGAAGTACATTCCTTAAGTACGAAAAGTGATTAGATTAAGCCTTGGGATGCACAAAATGACGTAAATGTTCATCCAATGACACAAATGCACTTATTGGATGAACTACATTCCTTAAGTACGAAAAGTGATTAGAATAAGCCTTGGGATGCACAAAATGACGTAAATGTTCATCCAATGAGACAAATGCACTTATTGGATGAACTACATTCCTTAAGTACGAAAAGTGATTAGAATAAGCCTTGGGATGCACAAAATGACGTAAATGTTAATCCAATGACACAAATGCACTTATTGGATGAACTACATTCATTAAGTACGAAAAGTAATTAGAATAAGCATTGTGATGCACAAAATGTCCTAAATGTTAATTAATGACACAAACGCGCTTATCGGGTGAAGTACATTCCTTAAGTACGAAAAGTGATTAGATTAAGCCTTAGGATGCACAAAATGACGTAAATGTTCATCCAATGACACAAATGCACTTATTGCAGGAACTACATCCTTAAGTACGAAAAGTGATTAGAATAAGCCTTGGGATGCCCAAAATGACCTAAATGTTAAATTAATGACACAAACGCGCTTATTGGATGAACTACATTCCTTAAGTACGAAAAGTGATTAAAATAAGCCTTGGGATGCACAAAATGACGTAAATGTTTATCCAATGACACAAATGCACTTATTGGATGAACTACATCCTTAAGTACGAAAAGTGATTAGAATAAGCCTTGGGATGCACAAAATGACCTAAATGTTAAATTAATGACACAAACGCGCTTATTGGATGAAGTACATTCCTTAAGTACGAAAAGTGATTAGATTAAGCCTTAGGATGCACAAAATGACGTAAATGTTCATCCAATGATACAAATGCAGTTATTGGATGAACTACATTCATTAAGTACGAAAAGTGATTAGAATAAGCCTTGGGATGCACA
>JBBPBO010000003.1:30089480-30104773 GCA_037974295.1 Cicer cuneatum
TTGGATGAAGTACATTCCTTAAGTACGAAAAGTGATTAGATTAAGCCTTGGGATGCACAAAATGACGTAAATGTTCATCCAATGACACAAATGCACTTATTGGATGAACTACATTCCTTAAGTACGAAAAGTGATTAGAATAAGCCTTGGGATGCACAAAATGACGTAAATGTTCATCCAATGAGACAAATGCACTTATTGGATGAACTACATTCCTTAAGTACGAAAAGTGATTAGAATAAGCCTTGGGATGCACAAAATGACGTAAATGTTCATCCAATGACACAAATGCACTTATTGGAGGAACTACATCCTTAAGTACGAAAAGTGATTAGAATAAGCCTTGGGATGCACAAAATGACCTAAATGTTAAATTAATGACACAAACGCGCTTATTGGATGAAGTACAGTCCTTAAGTATGAAAAGTGATTAGATTAAGCCTTGCGCTGCACAAAATGACGTAAATGTTTATCCAATGACACAAATGCACTTATTGGATGAACTTCATTCCTTAAGTACGAAAAGTGATTAGAATAAGCCTTGGGATGCACAAAATGACGTAAATGTTCATCCAATGACACAAATGCGCTTATTGGATGAACTACATTCATTAAGTACGAAAAGTGATTAGAATAAGCATTGTGATGCACAAAATGTCCTAAATGTTAATTAATGACACAAACGCGCTTATCGGGTGAACTACATTCCTTAAGTACGAAAAGTGATTAGATTAAGCTTTGGGATGCACAAAATGACGTAAATGTTCATCCAATGACACAAATGCACATATTGCAGGAACTACATCCTTAAGTATGAAAAGTGATTAGAATAAGCCTTGGGATGCACAAAATGACCTAAATGTTAAATTAATGACACAAACGCGCTTATTAGATGAACTACAGTCCTTAAGTTCGAAAAGTGATTAGATTAAGCCTTGGGATGCACAAAATGACGTAAATGTTCATCCAATGACACAAATGCACTTATTGGATGAACTTCATTCCTTAAGTACGAAAAGTGATTAGAATAAGCCTTGGGATGCACAAAATGACCTAAATGTTAAATTAATGACACAAACGCGCTTATTGGATGAAGTACATTCCTTAAGTACGAAAAGTGATTAGATTAAGCCTTGGGATGCACAAAATGACGTAAATGTTCATCCAATGACACAAATGCACTTATTGGATGAACTACATCCTTAAGTACGAAATGTGATTAGAATAAGCCTTGGGATGCACAAAATGACCTAAATGTTAAATTAATGACACAAACGCGCTTATTGGATGAACTACATTCCTTAAGTACGAAAAGTGATTAGATTAAGCCTTGGGATGCACAAAATGACGTAAATGTTTATCCAATGACACAAATGCACTTATTGGATGAACTTCATTCCTTAAGTACGAAAAGTGATTAGAATAAGCCTAGGGATGCACAAAATGACGTAAATGTTCATCCAATGACACAAATGCACTTATTGGATGAACTTCATTCCTTAAGTACGAAAAGTGATTAGAATAAGCCTTGGGATGCACAAAATGACGTAAATGTTCATCCAATGACACAAATGCACTTATTGGATGAACTACATTCATTATGTACGAAAAGTGATTAGAATAAGCATTGTGATGCACAAAATGTCCTAAATGTTAATTAATGACACAAACGCGCTTATCGGGTGAACTACATTCCTTAAGTACGAAAAGTGATTAGATTAAGCTTTGGGATGCACAAAATGACGTAAATGTTCATCCAATGACACAAATGCACTTATTGGAGGCACTACATCCTTAAGTACGAAAAGTGATTAGAATAAGCCTTCGTATGCACAAAATGACCTAAATGTTAAATTAATGACACAAACGCGCTTATTGGATGAAGTACATTCCTTAAGTACGAAAAGTGATTAGATTAAGCCTTGGGATGCACAAAATGACGTAAATGTTCATCCAATGACACAAATGCACTTATTGGATGAACTACATCCTTAAGTACGAAAAGTGATTAGAATAAGCCTTGGGATGCACAAAATGACCTAAATGTTAAATTAATGACTCAAACGCGCTTATTGGATGAAGTACATTCCTTAAGTACGAAAAGTGATTAGATTAAGCCTTGGGATGCACAAAATGACGTAAATGTTCATCCAATGACACAAAAGCACTTATTGGATGAACTACATCCTTAAGTACGAAAAGTGATTAGAATAAGCCTTGGGATGCACAAAATGACCTAAATGTTAAATTAATGACACAAACGCGCTTATTGGATGAAGTACATTCCTTAAGTACGAAAAGTGATTAGATTAAGCCTTAGGATGCACAAAATGACGTAAATGTTCATCCAATGATACAAATGCAGTTATTGGATGAACTACATTCATTAAGTACGAAAAGTGATTAGAATAAGCCTTGGGATGCACAAAATGACCTCAATGTTAAATTACTGACACAAACGCGCTTATTGGATGAACTACATTCCTTAAGTACGAAAAGTGATTAAAATAAGCCTTGGGATGCACAAAATGACGTAAATGTTTATCCAATGACACAAATGCACTTATTGGATGAACTACATCCTTAAGTACGAAAAGTGATTAGAATAAGCCTTGGGATGCACAAAATGACCTAAATGTTAAATTAATGACACAAACGCGCTTATTGGATGAAGTACATTCCTTAAGTACGATAAGTGATTAGATTAAGCCTTAGGATGCACAAAATGACGTAAATGTTCATCCAATGATACAAATGCAGTTATTGGATGAACTACATTCATTAAGTACGAAAAGTGATTAGAATAAGCCTTGGGATGCACAAAATGACCTCAATGTTAAATTACTGACACAAACGCGCTTATTGGATGAACTACATTCCTTAAGTACGAAAAGTGATTAGAATAAGCCTTGGGATGCACAAAATGACGTAAATGTTCATCCAATGACACAAACGCGCTTAGTGGATGAACTACATTCCTTAAGTACGAAAAGTGATTAGAATAAGCCTTGGGATGCACAAAATGACGTAACTGTTCATCCAATGATACAAATGCACTTATTGGATGAACTACATTCCTTAAGTACGAAAAGTGATTAGAATAAGCCTTGGGATGCACAAAATGACGTAAATGTTTATCCAATGACACAAAATGCACTTATTGGATGAACTTCATTCCTTAAGTACGAAAAGTGATTAGAATAAGCCTTGGGATGCAAAAAGTGACGTAAATGATCATCCAATGACACAAATGCACTTATTGGATGAACTACATTCATTAAGTACGAAAAGTGATTAGAATAAGCATTGTGATGCACAAAATGTCCTAAATGTTAATTAATGACACAAACGCGCTTATCGGGTGAACTACATTCCTTAAGTACGAAAAGTGATTAGATTAAGCTTTGGGATGCACAAAATGACGTAAATGTTCATCCAATGACACAAATGCACTTATTGGATGAACTTCATTCCTTAAGTACGAAAAGTGATTAGAATAAGCCTTGGGATGCACAAAATGACCTAAATGTTAAATTAATGACACAAACGCGCTTATTGGATGAAGTACATCCCTTAAGTACGAAAAGTGATTAGAATAAGCCTTGGGTTGCACAAAATGACGTAAATGTTCATCCAATGACACAAATGCACTTATTGGATGAACTACATTCCTTAAGTACGAAAGGTGATTAGATTAAGCTTTGGGATGCACAAAATGACGTAAATGTTCATCCAATGACACAAATGCACTTATTGGATGAACTTCATTCCTTAAGTACGAAAAGTGATTAGAATAAGCCTTGGGATGCACAAAATGACGTAAATGTTCATCCAATGACACAAATGCACTTATTGGAGGAACTACATCCTTAAGTACGAAAAGTGATTAGAATAAGCCTTGGGATGCACAAAATGACGTAAATGTTCATCCAATGACACAAATGCACTTATTGGATGAACTACATTCATTAAGTACGAAAAGTGATTAAAATAAGCATTGTGATGCACAAAATGTCCTAAATGTTAATTAATGACACAAACGCGCTTATCGGGTGAACTACATTCCTTAAGTACGAAAAGTGATTAGATTAAGCTTTGGGATGCACAAAATGACGTAAATGTTCATCCAATGACACAAATGCACTTATTGGAGGAACTACATCCTTAAGTACGAAAAGTGATTAGAATAAGCCTTGGGATGCACAAAATGACCTCAATGTTAAATTAATGACACAAACGCGCTTATTGGATGAACAACATTCCTTAAGTACGAAAAGTGATTAGAATAAGCCTTTGGATGCACAAAATGACGTAAATGTTTATCCAATGACACAAATGCACTTATTGGATGAACTTCATACCTTACGTACGAAAAGTGATTAGAATAAGCCTTGGGATGCACAAAATGACGTAAATGTTCATCCAATGACACAAATGCACTTATTGGATGAACTACATTCATTAAGTGCGAAAAGTGATTTGAATAAGCATTGTGATGCACAAAATGTCCTAAATGTTAATTAATGACACTAACGCGCTTATCGGGTGAACTACATTCCTTAAGTACGAAAAGTGATTAGATTAAGCTTTGGGATGCACAAAATGACGTAAATGTTCATCCAATGACACAAATGCACTTATTGGAGGAACTACATCCTTAAGTACGAAAAGTGATTAGAATAAGCCTTGGGATGCACAAAATGACCTAATGTTAAATTAATGATACAAACGTGCTTATTGGATGAACTGCATTCCTTAAGTACAAAAAGTGATTAGATTAAGCCTTGGGATGCACAAAATGACGTAAATGTTCATCCAATGACACAAATGCACTTATTGGATAAACTACATCCTTAAGTACGAAAAGTGATTAGAATAAGGCTTGGGATGCACAAAATGACGTAAATGTTCATCCAATGACACAAATGCACTTATTGGAGGAACTACATCCTTAAGTACGAAAAGTGATTAGAATAAGCCTTGGGATGCACAAAATGACCTAAATGTTAAATTAATGACACAAACGCGCTTATTGGATGAACTACATTCCTTAAGTACGAAAAGTGATTAGAATAAGCCTTGGGATGCACAAAATGACGTAAATGTTCATCCAATGACACAAACGCGCTTAGTGGATGAACTACATTCCTTAAGTACGAAAAGTGATTAGAATAAGCCTTGGGATGCACAAAATGACGTAACTGTTCATCCAATGATACAAATGCACTTATTGGATGAACTACATTCCTTAAGTACGAAAAGTGATTAGAATAAGCCTTGGGATGCACAAAATGACGTAAATGTTTATCCAATGACACAAAATGCACTTATTGGATGAACTTCATTCCTTAAGTACGAAAAGTGATTAGAATAAGCCTTGGGATGCAAAAAGTGACGTAAATGATCATCCAATGACACAAATGCACTTATTGGATGAACTACATTCATTAAGTACGAAAAGTGATTAGAATAAGCATTGTGATGCACAAAATGTCCTAAATGTTAATTAATGACACAAACGCGCTTATCGGGTGAACTACATTCCTTAAGTACGAAAAGTGATTAGATTAAGCTTTGGGATGCAAAAAGTGACGTAAATGATCATCCAATGACACAAATGCACTTATTGGATGAACTACATTCATTAAGTGCGAAAAGTGATTTGAATAAGCATTGTGATGCACAAAATGTCCTAAATGTTAATTAATGACACTAACGCGCTTATCGGGTGAACTACATTCCTTAAGTACGAAAAGTGATTAGATTAAACTTTGGGATGCACAAAATGACGTAAATGTTCATCCAATGACACAAATGCACTTATTGGAGGAACTACATCCTTAAGTACGAAAAGTGATTAGAATAAGCCTTGGGATGCACAAAATGACCTCAATGTTAAATTAATGACACAAACGCGCTTATTGGATGAACAACATTCCTTAAGTACGAAAAGTGATTAGAATAAGCCTTTGGATGCACAAAATGACGTAAATGTTTATCCAATGACACAAATGCACTTATTGGATGAACTTCATACCTTACGTACGAAAAGTGATTAGAATAAGCCTTGGGATGCACAAAATGACGTAAATGTTCATCCAATGACACAAATGCACTTATTGGATGAACTACATTCATTAAGTGCGAAAAGTGATTTGAATAAGCATTGTGATGCACAAAATGTCTTAAATGTTAATTAATGACACAAACGCGCTTATCGGGTGAACTACATTCCTTAAGTACGAAAAGTGATTAGATTAAACTTTGGGATGCACAAAATGACGTAAATGTTCATCCAATGACACAAATGCACTTATTGGAGGAACTACATTCTTAAGTACGAAAAGTGATTAGAATAAGCCTTGGGATGCACAAAATGACCTAAATGTTAAATTAATGACACAAACGCGCTTATTGGATGAAGTACATTCCTTAAGTACGAAAAGTGATTAGATTAAGCCTTGGGATGCACAAAATGACGTAAATGTTCATCCAATGACACAAATGCACTTATTGGATGAACTACATCCTTAAGTACGAAAAGTGATTAGAATAAGCCTTGGGATGCACAAAATGACCTAAATGTTAAATTAATGACAGAAACGCGCTTATTGGATGAACTACATTCCTTAAGTACGAAAAGTTATTAGATTAAGCCTTGGGATGCATAAAATGACATAAATGTTTATCCAATGACACAAATGCACTTATTGGATGAACTACATTCATTAAGTACAAAAAGTGATTAGAATAAGCATTGTGATGCACAAAATGTCCTAAATGTTAATTAATGACACAAACGCGCTTATCGGGTGAACTACATTCCTTAAGTACGAAAAGTGATTAGATTAAGCTTTGGGATGCACAAAATGACGTAAATGTTCATCCAATGACACAAATGCACTTATTGGAGGAACTACATCCTTAAGTACGAAAAGTGATTAGAATAAGCCTTGGGATGCACAAAATGACCTCAATGTTAAATTAATGACACAAACGCGCTTATTGGATGAACAACATTCCTTAAGTACGAAAAGTGATTAGAATAAGCCTTTGGATGCACAAAATGACGTAAATGTTTATCCAATGACACAAATGCACTTATTGGATGAACTTCATACCTTACGTACGAAAAGTGATTAGAATAAGCCTTGGGATGCACAAAATGACGTAAATGTTCATCCAATGACACAAATGCACTTATTGGATGAACTACATTCATTAAGTGCGAAAAGTGATTTGAATAAGCATTGTGATGCACAAAATGTCCTAAATGTTAATTAATGACACAAACGCGCTTATCGGGTGAACTACATTCCTTAAGTACGAAAAGTGATTAGATTAAACTTTGGGATGCACAAAATTACGTAAATGTTCATCCAATGACACAAATGCACTTATTGGAGGAACTACATCCTTAAGTACGAAAAGTGATTAGAATAAGCCTTGGGATGCCCAAAATGACCTAAATGTTAAATTAATGACACAAACGCGCTTATTGGATGAAGTACATTCCTTAAGTACGAAAAGTGATTAGATTAAGCCTTGGGATGCACAAAATGACGTAAATGTTCATCCAATGACACAAATGCACTTATTGGATGAACTACGTATTTAAGTACGAAAAGTGATTAGAATAAGCCTTAGGATGCACAAAACGACCTCAATGTTAAATTAATGACACAAACGCGCTTATTGGATGAATTACATTCCTTAAGTACGAAAAGTGATTAGAATAAGCCTTGGGATGCACAAAATGACGTAAATGTTCATCCAATGACACAAATGCACTTATTGGATGAACTACATTCATTAAGTACGAAAAGTGATTAGAATAAGCATTGTGATGCACAAAATGTCCTAAATGTTAATTAATGACACAAACGCGCTTATCGGGTGAACTTCATTCCTTAAGTACGAAAAGTGATTAGATTAAGCTTTGGGATGCACAAAATGACGTAAATGTTCATCCAATGACACAAATGCACATATTGCAGGAACTACATCCTTAAGTACGAAAAGTGATTAGAATAAGCCTTGGGATTCACAAAATGACCTAAATGTTAAATTAATGACACAAACGCGCTTATTGGATGAACTACATTCCTTAAGTACGAAAAGTGATTAGAATAAGCCTTGGGATGCACAAAATGACGTAAATGTTCATCCAATGACACAAATGCACTTATTGGATGAACTACATTTATTAAGTACGAAAAGTGATTAGAATAAGCATTGTGATGCACAAAATGTCCTAAATGTTAATTAATGACACAAACGCGCTTATCGGGTGAACTTCATTCCTTAAGTACGAAAAGTGATTAGATTAAGCTTTGGGATGCACAAAATGACGTAAATGTTCATCCAATGACACAAATGCACTTATTGGATAAACTACCTCCTTAAGTACGAAATGTGATTAGAATAAGCCTTGGGATGCACAAAATGACCTCAATGTTAAATTAATGACAAAAACGCGCTTATTGGATGAACTACATTCCTTAAGTACGAAAAGTGATTAGAATAAGCCTTGGGATGCACAAAATGACGTAAATGTTTATCCAATGACACAAATGCACTTAATGGATGAACTTCATTCCTTACGTACGAAAAGTGATTAGAATAAGCCTTGGGATGCACAAAATGACGTAAATGTTCATCCAATGACACAAATGCACTTATTGGATGAACTACATTCATTAAGTGCGAAAAGTGATTTGAATAAGCATTGTGATGCACAAAATGTCCTAAATGTTAATTAATGACACTAACGCGCTTATCGGGTGAACTACATTCCTTAAGTACGAAAAGTGATTAGATTAAACTTTGGGATGCACAAAATGACGTAAATGTTCATCCAATGACACAAATGCACTTATTGGATGAACTACATTCATTAAGTACGAAAAGTGATTAGAATAAGCCTTGGGATGCACAAAATGACCTCAATGTTAAATTACTGACACAAACGCGCTTATTGGATGAACTACATTCCTTAAGTACGAAAAGTGATTAGAATAAGCCTTGGGATGCACAAAATGACGTAAATGTTCATCCAATGACACAAACGCGCTTAGTGGATGAACTACATTCCTTAAGTACGAAAAGTGATTAGAATAAGCCTTGGGATGCACAAAATGACGTAACTGTTCATCCAATGATACAAATGCACTTATTGGATGAACTACATTCCTTAAGTACGAAAAGTGATTAGAATAAGCCTTGGGATGCACAAAATGACGTAAATGTTTATCCAATGACACAAAATGCACTTATTGGATGAACTTCATTCCTTAAGTACGAAAAGTGATTAGAATAAGCCTTGGGATGCAAAAAGTGACGTAAATGATCATCCAATGACACAAATGCACTTATTGGATGAACTACATTCATTAAGTACGAAAAGTGATTAGAATAAGCATTGTGATGCACAAAATGTCCTAAATGTTAATTAATGACACAAACGCGCTTATCGGGTGAACTACATTCCTTAAGTACGAAAAGTGATTAGATTAAGCTTTGGGATGCACAAAATGACGTAAATGTTCATCCAATGACACAAATGCACTTATTGGATGAACTACATTCATTAAGTACGAAAAGTGATTAGAATAAGCATTGTGATGCACAAAATGTCCTAAATGTTAATTAATGACACAAACGCGCTTATCGGGTCAACTACATTCCTTAAGTATGAAAAGTGATTAGATTAAGCTTTGGGATGCACAAAATGACGTAAATGTTCATCCAATGACACAAATGCCCTTATTGGATGAACTTCATTCCTTAAGTACGAAAAGTGATTAGATTAAGCCTTGGGATGCACAAAATGACGTAAATGTTCATCCAATGACACAAATGCGCTTATTGGATGAACTACATTCATTAAGTACGAAAAGTGATTAGAATAAGCATTGTGATGCACAAAATGTCCTAAATGTTAATTAATGACACAAACGCGCTTATCGGGTGAACTACATTCCTTAAGTACGAAAAGTGATTAGATTAAGCCTTGGGATGCACAAAATGACGTAAATGTTCATCCAATGACACAAATGCACTTATTGCAGGAACTACATCCTTAAGTACGAAAAGTGATTAGAATAAGCCTTGGGATGCACAAAATGACCTAAATGTTAAATTAATGACACAAACGCGCTTATTGGATGAAGTACATTCCTTAAGTACGAAAAGTGATTAGATTAAGCCTTGGGATGCACAAAATGACGTAAATGTTCATCCAATGACACAAATGCACTTATTGGATGAACTACATTCATTAAGTGCGAAAAGTGATTTGAATAAGCATTGTGATGCACAAAATGTCCTAAATGTTAATTAATGACACAAACGCGCTTATCGGGTGAACTACATTTCTTAAGTACGAAAAGTGATTAGATTAAACTTTGGGATGCACAAAATGACGTAAATGTTCAGCCAATGACACAAATGCACTTATTGGAGGAACTACATCCTTAAGTACGAAAAGTGATTAGAATAAGACTTGGGATGCCCAAAATGACCTAAATGTTAAATTAATGACACAAACGCGCTTATGGGATGAAGTACATTCCTTAAGTACGAAAAGTGATTAGATTAAGCCTTGGGATGCACAAAATGACGTAAATGTTCATCCAATGACACAAATGCACTTATTGGATGAACTACGTGTTTAAGTACGAAAAGTGATTAGAATAAGCCTTAGGATGCACAAAACGACCGAAATGTTAAATTAATGACACAAACGCGCTTATTGGATGAACTACATTCCTTAAGTACGAAAAGTGATTAGAATAAGCCTTGGGATGCACAAAATGACGTAAATGTTCATCCAATGACACAAATGCACTTATTGGATGAACTACATTTATTAAGTACGAAAAGTGATTAGAATAAGCATTGTGATGCACAAAATGTCCTAAATGTTAATTAATGACACAAATGCGCTTATCGGGTGAACTTCATTCCTTAAGTACGAAAAGTGATTAGATTAAGCTTTGGGTTGCACAAAATGACGTAAATGTTCATCCAATGACACAAATGCACTTATTGGATAAACTACCTCCTTAAGTACGAAATGTGATTAGAATAAGCCTTGGGATGCACAAAATGACCTCAATATTAAATTAATGACACAAACACGCTTATTGGATGAACTACATTCCTTAAGTACGAAAAGTGATTAGAATAAGCCGTGGGATGCACAAAATGACGTAAATGTTTATCCAATGACACAAATGCACTTATTGGATGAACTTTATTCCTTACGTACGAAAAGTGATTAGAATAAGCCTTGCGATGCACAAAATGTCTTAAATGTTAATTAATGACACAAACGCGCTTATCGGGTGAACTACATTCCTTAAGTACGAAAAGTGATTAGAATAAGCCTTGGGATGCACAAAATGACGTAAATGTTCATCCAATGACACAAATGCACTTATTGGATGAACTACATTCATTAAGTACGAAAAGTAATTAGAATAAGCATTGTGATGCACAAAATGTCCTAATTGTTAATTAATGACACAAACGCGCTTATCGGGTGAAGTACATTCCTTAAGTACGAAAAGTGATTAGATTAAGCCTTAGGATGCACAAAATGACGTAAATGTTCATCCAATGACACAAATGCACTTATTGGATGAACTACGTATTTAAGTACGAAAAGTGATTAGAATAAGCCTTGGGTTGCACAAAATGACCGAAATGTTAAATTAATGACACAAACGCGCTTATTGGATGAACTACATTCCTTAAGTACGAAAAGTGATTAAAATAAGCCTTGGGATGCACAAAATGACGTAAATGTTTATCCAATGACACAAATGCACTTATTGGATGAACTACATCCTTAAGTACGAAAAGTGATTAGAATAAGCCTTGGGATGCACAAAATGACCTAAATGTTAAATTAATGACACAAACGCGCTTATTGGATGAAGTACATTCCTTAAGTACGAAAAGTGATTAGATTAAGCCTTAGGATGCACAAAATGACGTAAATGTTCATCCAATGATACAAATGCAGTTATTGGATGAACTACATTCATTAAGTACGAAAAGTGATTAGAATAAGCCTTGGGATGCACAGAATGACCTCAATGTTAAATTACTGACACAAACGCGCTTATTGGATGAACTACATTTCTTAAGTACGAAAAGTGATTAGAATAAGCCTTGGGATGCACAAAATGACGTAAATGTTCATCCAATGACACAAACGCGCTTAGTGGATGAACTACATTCCTTAAGTACGAAAAGTGATTAGAATAAGCCTTGGGATGCACAAAATGACGTAACTGTTCATCCAATGATACAAATGCACTTATTGGATGAACTACATTCCTTTAGTACGAAAAGTGATTAGAATAAGCCTTGGGATGCACAAAATGACGTAAATGTTTATCCAATGACACAAAATGCACTTATTGGATGAACTTCATTCCTTAAGTACGAAAAGTGATTAGAATAAGCCTTGGGATGCAAAAAGTGACGTAAATGATCATCCAATGACACAAATGCACTTATTGGATGAACTACATTCATTAAGTACGAAAAGTGATTAGAATAAGCATTGTGATGCACAAAATGTCCTAAATGTTAATTAATGACACAAACGCGCTTATCGGGTGAACTACATTCCTTAAGTACGAAAAGTGATTAGATTAAGCTTTGGGATGCACAAAATGACGTAAATGTTCATCCAATGACACAAATGCACTTATTGGAGGAACTACATTCTTAAGTACGAAAAGTGATTAGAATAAGCCTTGGGATGCACAAAATGACCTAAATGTTAAATTAATGACACAAACGCGCTTATTGGATGAAGTACATTCCTTAAGTACGAAAAGTGATTAGATTAAGCCTTAGGATGCACAAAATGACATAAATGTTCATCCAATGACACAAATGCACTTATTGGATAAACTACGTATTTAAGTACGAAAAGTGATTAGAATAAGCCTGAGGTTGCACAAAACGACCGAAATGTTAAATTAATGACACAAACGCGCTTATTGGATGAACTACATTCCTTAAGTACGAAAAGTGATTAGAATAAGCCTTGGGATGCACAAAATGACGTAAATGTTCATCCAATGACACAAATGCACTTATTGGATGAACTACATTTATTAAGTACGAAAAGTGATTAGAATAAGCATTGTGATGCACAAAATGTCCTAAATGTTAATTAATGACACAAACGCGCTTATCGGGTGAACTTCATTCCTTAAGTACGAAAAGTGATTAGATTAAGCTTTGGGATGCACAAAATGACGTAAATGTTCATCCAATGACACAAATGCACTTATTGGATAAACTACCTCCTTAAGTACGAAATGTGATTAGAATAAGCCTTGGGATGCACAAAATGACCTAAATGTTAAATTAATGACACAAACGCGCTTATTGGATGAACTACATTCCTTAAGTACGAAAAGTGATTAGAATAAGCCTTGGGATGCACAAAATGACGTAAATGTTCATCCAATGACACAAATGCACTTATTGGATGAACTACATTCATTAAGTACGAAAAGTGATTAGAATAAGCGTTGTGATGCACAAAATGTCCTAAATGTTAATTAATGACACAAACGCGCTTATCGGGTGAACTACATTCCTTAAGTACGAAAAGTGATTAGATTAAGCTTTGGGATGCACAAAATGACGTAAATGTTCATCCAATGACACAAATGCACATATTGCAGGAACTACATCCTTAAGTACGAAAAGTGATTAGAATAAGCCTTGGGATGCACAAAATGACCTAAATGTTAAATTAATGACACAAACGCGCTTATTGGATGAACTACATTCCTTAAGTACGAAAAGTGATTAGAATAAGCCTTGGGATGCACAAAATGACGTAAATGTTCATCCAATGACACAAATGCACTTATTGGATGAACTACATCCTTAAGTACGAAAAGTGATTAGATTAAGCATTGGGATGCACAAAATGACCTAAATGTTAAATTAATGACACAAACGCGATTATTGGATGAACTACATTCCTTAAGTACGAAAAGTGATTAGAATAAGCCTTGGGATGCACAAAATGACGTAAATGTTCATCCAATGACACAAATGCACTTATTGGATGAACTTCATTCCTTAAGTACGAAAAGTGATTAGAATAAGCATTGTGATGCACAAAATGTCCTAAATGTTAATTAATGACACAAACGCGCTTATCGGGTGAACTACATTCCTTAAGTACGAAAAGTGATTAGATTAAGCTTTGGGATGCACAAAATGAAGTAAATGTTCATCCAATGACACAAATGCACATATTGCAGGAACTACATCCTTAAGTACGAAAAGTGATTAGAATAAGCCTTGGGATGCACAAAATGACCTAAATGTTAAATTAATGACACCAACGCGATTATTGGATGAACTACATTCCTTAAGTACGAAAAGTGATTAGAATAAGCCTTGGGATGCACAAAATGACGTAAATGTTCATCCAATGACACAAATGCACTTATTGGAGGAACTACATCCTTAAGTACGAAAAGTGATTAGAATAAGCCTTGGGATGCACAAAATGACGTAAATGTTCATCCAATGACACAAATGCACTTATTGGATGAACTACATTCATTAAGTACGAAAAGTGATTAAAATAAGCATTGTGATGCACAAAATGTCCTAAATGTTAATTAATGACACAAACGCGCTTATCGGGTGAACTACATTCCTTAAGTACGAAAAGTGATTAGATTAAGCTTTGGGATGCACAAAATGACGTAAATGTTCATCCAATGACACAAATGCACTTATTGGAGGAACTACATCCTTAAGTACGAAAAGTGATTAGAATAAGCCTTGGGATGCACAAAATGACCTCAATGTTAAATTAATGACACAAACGCGCTTATTGGATGAACAACATTCCTTAAGTACGAAAAGTGATTAGAATAAGCCTTTGGATGCACAAAATGACGTAAATGTTTATCCAATGACACAAATGCACTTATTGGATGAACTTCATACCTTACGTACGAAAAGTGATTAGAATAAGCCTTGGGATGCACAAAATGACGTAAATGTTCATCCAATGACACAAATGCACTTATTGGATGAACTACATTCATTAAGTGCGAAAAGTGATTTGAATAAGCATTGTGATGCACAAAATGTCTTAAATGTTAATTAATGACACAAACGCGCTTATCGGGTGAACTACATTCCTTAAGTACGAAAAGTGATTAGATTAAACTTTGGGATGCACAAAATGACGTAAATGTTCATCCAATGACACAAATGCACTTATTGGA
>JBBPBO010000003.1:30105004-30150632 GCA_037974295.1 Cicer cuneatum
GTGATTAGAATAAGCCTTGGGATGCACAAAATGACGTAAATGTTTGTCCAATGACACAAAATGCACTTATTGGATGAACTTCATTCCTTAAGTACGAAAAGTGATTAGAATAAGCCTTGGGATGCAAAAAATGACGTAAATGTTCATCCAATGACACAAATGCACTTATTGGATGAACTACATTCATTAAGTACGAAAAGTGATTAGAATAAGCATTGTGATGCACAAAATGTCCTAAATGTTAATTAATTACAAAAACGCGCTTATCGGGTGAACTTCATTCCTTAAGTGCGAAAAGTGATTAGATTAAGCTTTGGGTTGCACAAAATGACGTAAATGTTCATCCAATGACACAAATGCACTTATTGGATAAACTACCTCCTTAAGTACGAAATGTGATTAGAATAAGCCTTGGGATGCACAAAATGACCTCAATCTTAAATTAATGACACAAACGCGCTTATTGGATGAAGTACATTCCTTAAGTACGAAAAGTGATTAGATTAAGCCTTGGGATGCACAAAATGACGTAAATGTTCATCCAATGACACAAATGCACTTATTGGATGAACTACGTATTTCAGTACGAAAAGTGATTAGAATAAGCCTTGGGATGCACAAAATGACGTAAATGTTTGTCCAATGACACAAAATGCACTTATTGGATGAACTTCATTCCTTAAGTACGAAAAGTGATTAGAATAAGCCTTGGGATGCAAAAAATGACGTAAATGTTCATCCAATGACACAAATGCACTTATTGGATGAACTACATTCATTAAGTACGAAAAGTGATTAGAATAAGCATTGTGATGCACAAAATGTCCTAAATGTTAATTAATTACAAAAACGCGCTTATCGGGTGAACTTCATTCCTTAAGTGCGAAAAGTGATTAGATTAAGCTTTGGGATGCACAAAATGACGTAAATGTTCATCCAATGACACAAATGCACTTATTGGATGAACTACATTCATTAAGTGCGAAAAGTGATTTGAATAAGCATTGTGATGCACAAAATGTCCTAAATGTTAATTAATGACACAAACGCGCTTATCGGGTGAACTACATTTCTTAAGTACGAAAAGTGATTAGATTAAACTTTGGGATGCACAAAATGACGTAAATGTTCATCCAATGACACAAATGCACTTATTGGAGGAACTACATCCTTAAGTACGAAAAGTGATTAGAATAAGCCTTGGGATGCCCAAAATGACCTAAATGTTAAATTAATGACACAAACGCGCTTATTGGATGAAGTACATTCCTTAAGTACGAAAAGTGATTAGATTAAGCCTTGGGATGCACAAAATGACGTAAATGTTCATCCAATGACACAAATGCACTTATTGGATGAACTACATTCATTAAGTACGAAAAGTGATTAGAATAAGCATTGTGATGCACAAAATGTCCTAAATGTTAATTAATGACACAAACGCGCTTATCGGGTGAACTACATTCCTTAAGTACGAAAAGTGATTAGATTAAGCTTGGGGATGCACAAAATGACGTAAATGTTCATCCAATGACACAAATGCACATATTGCAGGAACTACATCCTTAAGTACGAAAAGTGATTAGAATAAGCCTTGGGATGCACAAAATGACCTAAATGTTAAATTAATGACACAAACGCGCTTATTGGATGAACTACATTCCTTAAGTACGAAAAGTGATTAGAATAAGCCTTGGGATGCACAAAATGACGTAAATGTTCATCCAATGACACAAATGCACTTATTGGATGAACTACATTCATTAAGTACGAAAAGTGATTAGAATAAGCATTGTGATGCACAAAATGTCCTAAATGTTAATTAATGACACAAACGCGCTTATCGGGTGAACTACATTCCTTAAGTACGAAAAGTGATTAGATTAAGCGTTGGGATGCACAAAATGACGTAGATGTTCATCCAATGACACAAAAGCACTTATTGGATGAACTACATCCTTAAGTACGGAAAGTGATTAGATTAAGCCTTGGGATGCACAAAATGACGTAAATGTTCATCCAATGACACAAATGCACTTATTGGATGAACTACATTCATTAAGTACGAAAAGTGATTAGAATAAGCCTTGGGATGCACAAAATGACCTAAATGTTAAATTAATGACACAAACGCGCTTATTGGATGAACTACATTCCTTAAGTACGAAAAGTGATTAGAATAAGCCTTGGGATGCACAAAATGACGTAAATGTTCATCCAATGACACAAATGCACTTATTGGATGAACTACATTCATTAAGTACGAAAAGTGATTAGAATAAGCGTTGTGATGCACAAAATGTCCTAAATGTTAATTAATGACACAAACGCGCTTATCGGGTGAACTACATTCCTTAAGTACGAAAAGTGATTAGATTAAGCTTTGGGATGCACAAAATGACGTAAATGTTCATCCAATGACACAAATGCACATATTGCAGGAACTACATCCTTAAGTACGAAAAGTGATTAGAATAAGCCTTGGGATGCACAAAATGACCTAAATGTTAAATTAATGACACAAACGCGCTTATTGGATGAACTACATTCCTTAAGTACGAAAAGTGATTAGAATAAGCCTTGGGATGCACAAAATGACGTAAATGTTCATCCAATGACACAAATGCACTTATTGGATGAACTACATCCTTAAGTACGAAAAGTGATTAGATTAAGCATTGGGATGCACAAAATGACCTAAATGTTAAATTAATGACACAAACGCGATTATTGGATGAACTACATTCCTTAAGTACGAAAAGTGATTAGAATAAGCCTTGGGATGCACAAAATGACGTAAATGTTCATCCAATGACACAAATGCACTTATTGGATGAACTACATTCATTAAGTACGAAAAGTGATTAGAATAAGCATTGTGATGCACAAAATGTCCTAAATGTTAATTAATGACACAAACGCGCTTATCGGGTTAACTACATTCCTTAAGTACGAAAAGTGATTAGATTAAGCTTTGGGATGCACAAAATGATGTAAATGTTCATCCAATGACACAAATGCACTTATTGGATAAACTACATTCATTAAGTACGAAAAGTGATTAGAATAAGCATTGTGATGCACAAAATGTCCTAAATGTTAATTAATGACACAAACGCGCTTATCGGGTGAACTACATTCCTTAAGTACGAAAAGTGATTAGATTAAGCTTTGGGATGCACAAAATGACGTAAATGTTCATCCAATGACACAAATGCACTTATTGGATGAACTTCATTCCTTAAGTACGAAAAGTGATTAGAATAAGCATTGTGATGCACAAAATGTCCTAAATGTTAATTAATGACACAAACGCGCTTATCGGGTGAACTACATTCCTTAAGTACGAAAAGTGATTAGATTAAGCTTTGGGATGCACAAAAAGACGTAAATGTTCATCCAATGACACAAATGCACATATTGCAATAACTACATCCTTAAGTACGAAAAGTGATTAGAATAAGCATTGGGATGCACAAAATGACCTAAATGTTAAATTAATGACACAAACGCGATTATTGGATGAACTACATTCCTTAAGTACGAAAAGTGATTAGAATAAGCCTTGGGATGCACAAAATGACGTAAATGTTCATCCAATGACACAAATGCATTTATTGGATGAACTACATCCTTAAGTACGAAAAGTGATTAGAATAAGCCTGGGGATGCACAAAATGACCTAAATGTTAAATTAATATCACAAACGCGCTTATTGGATGAACTACATTCCTTAAGTACGAAAAGTGATTAGATTAAGTCTTGGGATGCACAAAATGACGTAAATGTTCATCCAATGACACAAATGCACTTATTGGATGAACTTCATTCCTTAAGTACGAAAAGTGATTAGAATAAGCATTGTGATGCACAAAATGTCCTAAATGTTAATTAATGACACAAACGCGCTTATCGGGTGAACTACATTCCCTAAGTACGAAAAGTGATTAGATTAAGCTTTGGGATGCACAAAATGACGTAAATGTTCATCCAATGACACAAATGCACTTATTGGAGGAACTACATCCTTAAGTACGAAAAGTGATTAGAATAAGCCTTGGGATGCACAAAATGACCTAAATGTTAAATTAATGACACAAACGCGCTAATTGGATGAAGTACATTCCTTAAGTACGAAAAGTGATTAGATTAAGCCTTCGGATGCACAAAATGACGTAAATGTTCATCCAATGACACAAATGCACTTATTGGATGAACTACATCCTTAAGTACGAAAAGTGATTAGAATAAGCCTTGGGATGCACAAAATGACCTAAATGTTAAATTAATGACACAAACGCGCTTATTAGATGAACTACAGTCCTTAAGTACGAAAAGTGATTAGATTAAGCCTTGGGATGCACAAAATGACGTAAATGTTTATCCAATGACACAAATGCACTTATTGGATGAACTTCATTCCTTAAGTACGAAAAGTGATTAGAATAAGCCTTGGGATGCACAAAATGACGTAAACGTTCATCCAATGACACAAATGCACTTATTGGATGAACTACATTCATTAAGTACGAAAAGTAATTAGAATAAGCATTGTGATGCACAAAATGTCCTAAATGTTAATTAATGACACAAACGCGCTTATCGGGTGAACTACATTCCTTAAGTACGAAAAGTGATTAGATTAAGCTTTGGGATGCACAAAATGACGTAAATGTTCATCCAATGACACAAATGCACTTATTGGAGGAACTACATCCTTAAGTACGAAAAGTGATTAGAATAAGCCTTGGGATGCACAAAATGACCTAAATGTTAAATTAATGACACAAACGCGCTTATCGGGTGAACTACATTCCCTAAGTACGAAAAGTGATTAGATTAAGGCTTGGGATGCACAAAATGACGTAAATGTTCATCCAATGACACAAATGCACTTATTGGATGAACTACATCCTTAAGTACGAAAAGTGATTAGAATAAGCCTTGGGATGCACAAAATGACCTAAATGTTAAATTAATATCACAAACGCGCTTATTGGATGAACTACATTCCTTAAGTACGAAAAGTGATTAGATTAAGTCTTGGGATGCACAAAATGACGTAAATGTTCATCCAATGACACAAATGCACTTATTGGATGAACTACATTCATTAAGTACGAAAAGTGATTAGAATAAGCCTTGGGATGCACAAAATGACGTAAATGTTCATCCAATGACACAAATGCACTTATTGGATGAACTACATTCATTAAGTACGAAAAGTGATTAGAATAAGCATTGTGATGCACAAAATGTCCTAAATGTTAATTAATGACACAAACGCGCTTATCAGGTGAACTACATTCCCTAAGTACGAAAAGTGATTAGATTAAGCTCTGGGATGCACAAAATGACGTAACTGTTCATCCAATGACACAAATGCACTTATTGGAGGAACTACATCCTTAAGTACGAAAAGTGATTAGAATAAGCCTTGGGATACACAAAATGACGTAAATGTTTATCAAATGACACAAATGCACTTATTGGATGAACTACATCCTTAAGTACGAAAAGTGATTAGAATAAGCCTTGGGATGCACAAAATGACCTAAATGTTAAATTAATGACACAAACGCGCTTATTGGATGAAGTACATTCCTTAAGTACGAAAAGTGATTAGAATAAGCCTTGGGATGCACAAAATGACGTAAATGTTCATCCAATGACACAAATGCGCTTATTGGATGAACTACATTCATTATGTACGAAAAGTGATTAGAATAAGCATTGTGATGCACAAAATGTCCTAAATGTTAATTAATGACACAAACGCGCTTATCGGGTGAACTACATTCCTTAAGTACGAAAAGTGATTAGATTAAGCTTGGGGATGCCCAAAATGACGTAAATGTTCATCCAATGACACAAATGCACATATTGCAGGAACTACATCCTTAAGTACGAAAAGTGATTAGAATAAGCCTTGGGATGCACAAAATGACCTAAATGTTAAATTAATGACACAAACGCGCTTATTGGATGAAGTACATTCCTTAAGTACGAAAAGTGATTAGATTAAGCCTTGGGATGCACAAAATGACGTAAATGTTCATCCAATGACACAAATGCACTTATTGGATGAACTACATTCATTAAGTACGAAAAGTGATTAGAATAAGCATTGTGATGCACAAAATGTCCTAAATGTTAATTAATGACACAAACGCGCTTATCTGGTGAACTACATTCCTTAAGTACGAAAAGTGATTAGATTAAGCTTTGGGATGCACAAAATGACGTAAATGTTCATCCAATGACACAAATGCACTTATTGGAGGAACTACATCCTTAAGTACGAAAAGTGATTAGAATAAGCCTTGGGATGCACAAAATGACCTAAATGTTAAATTAATGACACAAACGCGCTTATTGGATGAAGTACATTCCTTAAGTACGAAAAGTGATTAGATTAAGCCTTGGGATGCACAAAATGACGTAAATGTTCATCCAATGACACAAATGCACTTATTGGATGAACTACATCCTTAAGTACGAAAAGTGATTAGAATAAGCCTTGGGATGCAAAAAATGACCTAAATGTTAAATTAATGACACAAACGCGCTTATTGGATGAACTACATTCCTTAAGTACGAAAAGTGATTAGATTAAGCCTTGGGATGCACAAAATGACGTAAATGTTCATCCAATGACACAAATGCACTTATTGGATGAACTACGTATTTAAGTACGAAAAGTGATTAGAATAAGCCTTAGGATGCACAAAACGACCGAAATGTTAAATTAATGACACAAACGCGCTTATTGGATGAACTACATTCCTTAAGTACGAAAAGTGATTAGAATAAGCCTTCGGATGCACAAAATGACGTAAATGTTCATCCAATGACACAAATGCACTTATTGGATGAACTACATTCATTAAGTACGAAAAGTGATTAGAATAAGCATTGTGATGCACAAAATGTCCTAAATGTTAATTAATGACACAAACGCGCTTATCGGGTGAACTTCATTCCTTAAGTACGAAAAGTGATTAGATTAAGCTTTGGGATGCACAAAATGACGTAAATGTTCATCCAATGACACAAATGCACTTATTGGATAAACTACCTCCTTAAGTACGAAATGTGATTAGAATAAGCCTTGGGATGCACAAAATGACCTCAACGTTAAATTAATGACAAAAACGCGCTTATTGGATGAACTACATTCCTTAAGTACGAAAAGTGATTAGAATAAGCCTTGGGATGCACAAAATGACGTAAATGTTTATCCAATGACACAAACGCGCATATTGGATGAACTTCATTCCTTAAGTACGAAAAGTGATTAGATTAAGCTTTGGGATGCACAAAATGACGTAAATGTTCATCCAATGACACAAATGCACTTATTGGATAAACTACCTCCTTAAGTACGAAATGTGATTAGAATAAGCCTTGGGATGCACAAAATGACCTCAACGTTAAATTAATGACAAAAACGCGCTTATTGGATGAACTACATTCCTTAAGTACGAAAAGTGATTAGAATAAGCCTTGGGATGCACAAAATGACGTAAATGTTTATCCAATGACACAAATGCACTTATTGGATGAACTATATTCCTTACGTATGAAAAGTGATTAGAATAAGCCTTGGGATGCACAAAATGACGTAAATGTTCATCCAATGACACAAATGCACTGATTGGATGAACTACATTCATTAAGTGCGAAAAGTGATTTGAATAAGCATTGTGATGCACAAATTGTCCTAAATGTTAATTAATGACACAAACGCGCTTATCGGGTGAACTACATTTCTTAAGTACGAAAAGTGATTAGATTAAACTTTGGGATGCACAAAATGACGTAAATGTTCAGCCAATGACACAAATGCACTTATTGGAGGAACTACATCCTTATGTACGAAAAGTGATTAGAATAAGCCTTGGGATGCCCAAAATGACCTAAATGTTAAATTAATGACACAAACGCGCTTATTGGATGAAGTACATTCCTTAAGTACGAAAAGTGATTAGATTAAGCCTTGGGATGCACAAAATGACGTAAATGTTCATCCAATGACACAAATGCACTTATTGGATGAACTACGTGTTTAAGTACGAAAAGTGATTAGAATAAGCCTTAGGATGCACAAAACAACCAAAATGTTAAATTAATGACACAAACGCGCTTATTGGATGAACTACATTCCTTAAGTACGAAAAGTGATTAGAATAAGCCTTGGGATGCACAAAATGACGTAAATGTTCATCCAATGACACAAATGCACTTATTGGATGAACTACATTTATTAAGTACGAAAAGTGATTAGAATAAGCATTGTGATGCACAAAATGTCCTAAATGTTAATTAATGACACAAACGCGCTTATCGGGTGAACTTCATTCCTTAAGTACGAAAAGTGATTAGATTAAGCTTTGGGATGCACAAAATGACGTAAATGTTCATCCAATGACACAAATGCACTTATTGGATAAACTACCTCCTTAAGTACGAAATGTGATTAGAATAAGCCTTGGGATGCACAAAATGACCTAAATGTTAAATTAATGACACAAACGCGCTTATTGGATGAACTACATTCCTTAAGTACGAAAAGTGATTAGAATAAGCCTTGGGATGCACAAAATGACGTAAATGTTTATCCAATTACACAAATGCACTTATTGGATGAACTTTATTCCTTACGTACGAAAAGTGATTAGAATAAGCCTTGGGATGCACAAAATGACGTAAATGTTCATCCAATGACACAAATGCACTTATTGGATGAACTACATTCATTAAGTGCGAAAAGTGATTTGAATAAGCATTGTGATGCACAAAATGTCTTAAATGTTAATTAATGACACAAACGCGCTTATCGGGTGAACTACATTCCTTAAGTACGAAAAGTGATTAGATTAAACTTTGGGATGCACAAAATGACGTAAATGTTCATCCAATGACACAAATGCACTTATTGGATGAACTACATCCTTAAGTACGAAAAGTGATTAGAATAAGCCTTGGGATGCCCAAAATGACCTAAATGTTAAATTAATGACACAAACGCGCTTATTGGATGAAGTACATTCCTTAAGTACGAAAAGTGATTAGATTAAGCCTTGGGATGCACAAAATGACGTAAATGTTCATCCAATGACACAAATGCACTTATTGGATGAACTACGTATTTAAGTACGAAAAGTGATTAGAATAAGCCTTAGGATGCACAAAACGACCGAAATGTTAAATTAATGACACAAACGCGCTTATTGGATGAACTACATTCCTTAAGTACGAAAAGTGATTAGAATAAGCCTTCGGATGCACAAAATGACGTAAATGTTCATCCAATGACACAAATGCACTTATTGGATGAACTACATTCATTAAGTACGAAAAGTGATTAGAATAAGCATTGTGATGCACAAAATGTCCTAAATGTTAATTAATGACACAAACGCGCTTATCGGGTGAACTTCATTCCTTAAGTACGAAAAGTGATTAGATTAAGCTTTGGGATGCACAAAATGACGTAAATGTTCATCCAATGACACAAATGCACTTATTGGATAAACTACCTCCTTAAGTACGAAATGTGATTAGAATAAGCCTTGGGATGCACAAAATGACCTCAACGTTAAATTAATGACAAAAACGCGCTTATTGGATGAACTACATTCCTTAAGTACGAAAAGTGATTAGAATAAGCCTTGGGATGCACAAAATGACGTAAATGTTCATCCAATGACACAAATGCACTTATTGGATGAACTACATTCATTAAGTACGAAAAGTGATTAGAATAAGCATTGTGATGCACAAAATGTCCTAAATGTTAATTAATGACACAAACGCGCTTATCGGGTGAACTTCATTCCTTAAGTACGAAAAGTGATTAGATTAAGCTTTGGGATGCACAAAATGACGTAAATGTTCATCCAATGACACAAATGCACATATTGCAGGAACTACATCCTTAAGTACGAAAAGTGATTAGAATAAGCCTTGGGATTCACAAAATGACCTAAATGTTAAATTAATGACACAAACGCGCTTATTGGATGAACTACATTCCTTAAGTACGAAAAGTGATTAGAATAAGCCTTGGGATGCACAAAATGACGTAAATGTTCATCCAATGACACAAATGCACTTATTGGATGAACTACATTCATTAAGTACGAAAAGGGATTAGAATAAGCATTGTGATGCACAAAATGTCCTAAATGTTAATTAATGACACAAACGCGCTTATCGGGTGAACTACATTCCTTAAGTACGAAAAGTGATTAGATTAAGCTTTGGGATGCACAAAATGACGTAAATGTTCATCCAATGACACAAATGCACTTATTGGAGGAACTACATCCTTAAGTACGAAAAGTGATTAGAATAAGCCTTGGGATGCACAAAATGACCTCAATGTTAAATTAATGACACAAACGCGCTTATTGGATGAACAACATTCCTTAAGTACGAAAAGTGATTAGAATAAGCCTTTGGATGCACAAAATGACGTAAATGTTTATCCAATGACACAAATGCACTTATTGGATGAACTTCATACCTTACGTACGAAAAGTGATTAGAATAAGCCTTGGGATGCACAAAATGACGTAAATGTTCATCCAATGACACAAATGCACTTATTGGATGAACTACATTCATTAAGTGCGAAAAGTGATTTGAATAAGCATTGTGATGCACAAAATGTCTTAAATGTTAATTAATGACACAAACGCGCTTATCGGGTGAACTACATTCCTTAAGTACGAAAAGTGATTAGATTAAACTTTGGGATGCACAAAATGACGTAAATGTTCATCCAATGACACAAATGCACTTATTGGAGGAACTACATTCTTAAGTACGAAAAGTGATTAGAATAAGCCTTGGGATGCACAAAATGACCTAAATGTTAAATTAATGACACAAACGCGCTTATTGGATGAAGTACATTCCTTAAGTACGAAAAGTGATTAGATTAAGCCTTGGGATGCACAAAATGACGTAAATGTTCATCCAATGACACAAATGCACTTATTGGATGAACTACATTCATTAAGTACGAAAAGTGATTAGAATAAGCATTGTGATGCACAAAATGTCCTAAATGTTAATTAATGACACAAACGCGCTTATCGGGTGAACTACATTCCTTAAGTACGAAAAGTGATTAGATTAAGCTTGGGGATGCACAAAATGACGTAAATGTTCATCCAATGACACAAATGCACATATTGCAGGAACTACATCCTTAAGTACGAAAAGTGATTAGAATAAGCCTTGGGATGCACAAAATGACCTAAATGTTAAATTAATGACACAAACGCGCTTATTGGATGAACTACATTCCTTAAGTACGAAAAGTGATTAGAATAAGCCTTGGGATGCACAAAATGACGTAAATGTTCATCCAATGACACAAATGCACTTATTGGATGAACTACATTCATTAAGTACGAAAAGTGATTAGAATAAGCATTGTGATGCACAAAATGTCCTAAATGTTAATTAATGACACAAACGCGCTTATCGGGTGAACTACATTCCTTAAGTACGAAAAGTGATTAGATTAAGCGTTGGGATGCACAAAATGACGTAGATGTTCATCCAATGACACAAAAGCACTTATTGGATGAACTACATCCTTAAGTACGGAAAGTGATTAGATTAAGCCTTGGGATGCACAAAATGACGTAAATGTTCATCCAATGACACAAATGCACTTATTGGATGAACTACATTCATTAAGTACGAAAAGTGATTAGAATAAGCCTTGGGATGCACAAAATGACCTAAATGTTAAATTAATGACACAAACGCGCTTATTGGATGAACTACATTCCTTAAGTACGAAAAGTGATTAGAATAAGCCTTGGGATGCACAAAATGACGTAAATGTTCATCCAATGACACAAATGCACTTATTGGATGAACTACATTCATTAAGTACGAAAAGTGATTAGAATAAGCGTTGTGATGCACAAAATGTCCTAAATGTTAATTAATGACACAAACGCGCTTATCGGGTGAACTACATTCCTTAAGTACGAAAAGTGATTAGATTAAGCTTTGGGATGCACAAAATGACGTAAATGTTCATCCAATGACACAAATGCACATATTGCAGGAACTACATCCTTAAGTACGAAAAGTGATTAGAATAAGCCTTGGGATGCACAAAATGACCTAAATGTTAAATTAATGACACCAACGCGATTATTGGATGAACTACATTCCTTAAGTACGAAAAGTGATTAGAATAAGCCTTGGGATGCACAAAATGACGTAAATGTTCATCCAATGACACAAATGCACTTATTGGAGGAACTACATCCTTAAGTACGAAAAGTGATTAGAATAAGCCTTGGGATGCACAAAATGACCTAAATGTTAAATTAATGACACAAACGCGCTTGTTGGATGAAGTACATTCCTTAAGTACGAAAAGTGATTAGATTAAGCCTTGGGATGCACAAAATGACGTAAATGTTCATCCAATGACACAAATGCACTTATTGGATGAACTACATTCCTTAAGTACGAAAAGTGATTAGAATAAGCCTTGGGATGCACAAAATGACGTAAATGTTCATCCAATGACACAAATGCACTTATTGGATGAACTACATTCATTAAGTACGAAAAGTGATTAGATTAAGCCTTGGGATGCACAAAATGACGTAAATGTTCATCCAATGACACAAATGCACTTATTGGATGAACTACATCCTTAAGTACGAAAAGTGATTAGAATAAGCCTTGGGATGCACAAAATGACCTAAATGTTAAATTAATGACACAATTGCGCTTATTAGATGAACTACAGTCCTTATGTACAAAAAGTGATTAGATTAAGCCTTGGGATGCACAAAATGACGTAAATGTTTATCCAATGACACAAATGCACTTATTGGATGAACTTCATTCCTTAAGTACGAAAAGTGATTAGAATAAGCATTGGGATGCACAAAATGACGTAAATGTTCATCCAATGACACAAATGCACTTATTGGATGAACTACATTCATTAAGTACGAAAAGTGATTAGAATAAGCATTGTGATGCACAAAATGTCCTAAATGTTAATTAATGACACAAACGCGCTTATCGGGTGAACTTCATTCCTTAAGTACGAAAAGTGATTAGATTAAGCTTTGGGATGCACAAAATGACGTAAATGTTCATCCAATGACACAAATGCACTTATTGGATAAACTACCTCCTTAAGTACGAAATGTGATTAGAATAAGCCTTGGGATGCACAAAATGACTTCAATATTAAATTAATGACACAAACGCGCTTATTGGATGTACTACATTCCTTAAGTACGAAAAGTGATTAGAATAAGCCTTGGGATGCACAAAATGACGTAAATGTTTATCCAATGACACAAATGCACTTATTGGATGAACTTTATTCCTTACGTACGAAAAGTGATTAGAATAAGCCTTGGGATGCACAAAATGACGTAAATGTTCATCCAATGACACAAATGCACTTATTGGATGAACTACATTCATTAAGTGCGAAAAGTGATTTGAATAAGCATTGTGATGCACAAAATGTCTTAAATGTTAATTAATGACACAAACGCGCTTACCGGGTGAACTACATTCCTTAAGTACGAAAAGTGATTAGATTAAACTTTGGGATGCACAAAATGACGTAAATGTTCATCCAATGACACAAATGCAATTATTGGAGGAACTACATCCTTAAGTACGAAAAGTGATTAGAATAAGCCTTGGGATGCACAAAATGACCTAAATGTTAAATTAATGACACACATGCGCTTATTGGATGAAGTACATTCCTTAAGTACGAAAAGTGATTAGATTAAGCCTTGGGATGCACAAAATGACGTAAATGTTGATCCAATGACACAAATTCACTTATTGGATGAACTACGTATTTCAGTACGAAAAAGTGATTAGAATAAGCCTTAGGATGCACAAAACGACCGAAATGTTAAATTAATGACACAAACGCGCTTATTGGATTAACTACATTCCTTAAGTACGAAAAGTGATTAGAATAAGCCTTGGGATGCACAAAATGACGTAAATGTTCATCCAATGACACAAATGCACTTATTGGATGAACTACATTCATTAAGTACAAAAAGTGATTAGAATAAGCATTGTGATGCACAAAATGTCCTAAATGTTAATTAATGACACAAACGCGCTTATCGGGTGAACTTCATTCCTTAAGTACGAAAAGTGATTAGATTAAGCTTTGGGATGCACAAAATGACGTAAATGTTCATCCAATGACACAAATGCACTTATTGGAGGAACTACATCCTTAAGTACGAAAAGTGATTAGAATAAGCCTTGGGATGCACAAAATGACCTAAATGTTAAATTAATAACACAAACGCGCTTATTGGATGAAGTACATTCCTTAAGTACGAAAAGTGATTAGATTAAGCCTTGGGATGCACAAAATGACGTAAATGTTCATCCAATGACACAAATTCACTTATTGGATGAACTACGTATTTAAGTACGAAAAGTGATTACAATAAGCCTTGGGATGCACAAAATGACCGAAATGTTAAATTAATGACACAAACGCGCTTATTGGATGAACTACATTCATTAAGTACGAAAAGTGATTAGAATAAGCCTTGGGATGCACAAAATGACCGAAATGTTAAATTAATGACACAAACGCGCTTATTGGATGAAATTCATTCCTTAAGTACGAAAAGTGATTAGAATAAGCCTTGGGATGCACAAAATGACCTAAATGTTAAATTAATGACACAAATGCACTTATTGGATGAACTACATTCCTTAAGTACGAAAAGTGATTAGATTAAGCCTTGGGATGCACTAAATGACGTAAATGTTCATCCAATGACACAAATGCACTTATTGGAGGAACTACATTCCTTAAGTACGAAAAGTGATTAGAATAAGCCTATGGATGCACAAAATGACGTAAATGTTCATCCAATGACACAAATGCACTTATTGGATGAACTACATTCCTTAAATACGAAAAGTGATTAGAATAAGCCTTGGGATGCACAAAATTACCTAAATGTTAAATTAATGACACAAATGCACTTATTGGATGAACTACATTCCTTAAGTACGAAAAGTGATTAGATTAAGCCTTGGGATGCACAAAATGACGTAAATGTTCATCCAATGACACAAATGCACTTATTGGATGAACTACATTCCTTAAGTACGAAAAGTGATTAGAATAAGCCTTGGGATGCACAAAATGACCTAAATGTTAAATTAATGACACAAATGCACTTATTGGATGAACTACATTCCTTAAGTACGAAAAGTGATTAGATTAAGCCTTGGGATGCACAAAATGACGTAAATGTTCATCCAATGACACAAATGCACTTATTGGATGAACTACATCCTTAAGTACGAAAAGTGATTAGAATAAGCCTTGGGATGCACAAAATGACCTAAATGTTAAATTAAGAACACAAACGCGCATATTGGATAGACTACATTCCTTAAGTACGAAGTGATTAGATTAAGCCTTGGGATGCACAAAATGACGTAAATGTTCATCCAATGACACAAATGCACTTTTTGGATGAACTACCTCCCTATGTGCGAAAAGTGATTAGAATAAGCCTTGGGATGCACAAAATGACCTAAATGTTAAATAAATGACACAAACGCGCTTATTGGAAGAACTACATTACTTAAGTACGAAAAGTGATTAGAATAACCCTTGGGATGCACAAGATGACGTAAATGTTTATCCAGTGACACAAATGCACTTATTGGATGAACTACATTCCTTAAGTATAAAGAGAGATGAGAATAAGCCTTGGGATGCACTAAATGACGTAAATGTTCATCCAATGACACAAATTCACTTATTGGAGGAACTACATTCCTTAAGTACGAAAAGTGATTAGAATAAGCCTATGGATGCAGAAAATGACGTAAATGTTCATCCAATGACACAAATGCACTTATTCGATGAACTACATTCCTTAAGTACGAAAAGTGATTAGAATAAGCCTTGGGATGCACAAAATGACCTAAATGTTAAATTAATGACACAAATGCACTTATTGGATGAACTACATTCCTTAAGTACGAAAAGTGATTAGATTAAGCCTTGGGATGCACAAAATGACGTAAATGTTCATCCAATGACACAAATGCACTTATTGGATGAACTACATCCTTAAGTACGAAAAGTGATTAGAATAAGCCTTGGGATGCACAAAATGACCTAAATGTTAAATTAAGGACAGAAACGCGCATATTGGATAGACTACATTCCTTAAGTATGAAAAGTGATTAGAATAACCCTTGGGATGCACAAAATGACGTAAATGTTTATCCAATGACACAAATGCACTTATTGGATGAACTACATTCCTTAAGTACGAAAAGTGATTAGAATAAGCCTTGGGATGCACAAAATGACCTAAATGTTAAATTAATGACACAAATGCACTTATTGGATGAACTACATTCCTTAAGTACGAAAAGTGATTAGATTAAGCCTTGGGATGCACAAAATGACGTAAATGTTCATCCAATGACACAAATGCACTTATTGGATGAACTACATCCTTAAGTACGAAAAGTGATTAGAATAAGCCTTGGGATGCACAAAATGACCTAAATGTTAAATTAAGGACACAAACGCGCATATTGGATAGACTACATTCCTTAAGTACGAAGTGATTAGATTAAGCCTTGGGATGCACAAAATGACGTAAATGTTCATCCAATGACACAAATGCACTTTTTGGATGAACTACCTCCCTATGTGCGAAAAGTGATTAGAATAAGCCTTGGGATGCACAAAATGACCTAAATGTTAAATAAATGACACAAACGCGCTTATTGGAAGAACTACATTACTTAAGTACGAAAAGTGATTAGAATAACCCTTGGGATGCACAAGATGACGTAAATGTTTATCCAGTGACACAAATGCACTTATTGGATGAACTACATTCCTTAAGTATAAAGAGAGATGAGAATAAGCCTTGGGATGCACTAAATGACGTAAATGTTCATCCAATGACACAAATGCACTTATTGGAGGAACTACATTCCTTAAGTACGAAAAGTGATTAGAATAAGCCTATGGATGCAGAAAATGACGTAAATGTTCATCCAATGACACAAATGCACTTATTCGATGAACTACATTCCTTAAGTACGAAAAGTGATTAGAATAAGCCTTGGGATGCACAAAATGACCTAAATGTTAAATTAATGACACAAATGCACTTATTGGATGAACTACATTCCTTAAGTACGAAAAGTGATTAGATTAAGCCTTGGGATGCACAAAATGACGTAAATGTTCATCCAATGACACAAATGCACTTATTGGATGAACTACATCCTTAAGTACGAAAAGTGATTAGAATAAGCCTTAGGATGCACAAAATGACCTAAATGTTAAATTAATGACACAAACGCGCTTATTGGATGAAGTACATTCCTTAAGTACGAAAAGTGATTAGATTAAGCCTTGGGATGCACAAAATGACGTAAATGTTCATCCAATGACACAAATGCACTTATTGGATGAACTACATCCTTAAGTACGAAAAGTGATTAGAATAAGCCTTGGGATGCACAAAATGACCTAAATGTTAAATTAATGACACAAACGCGCTTATTGGATGAATTACATTCCTTAAGTCCGAAAAGTGATTAGATTAAGCCTTGGGATGCACAAAATGTCCTAAATGTTAATTAATGACACAAACGCGCTTGTCGGGTGAACTACATTCCTTAAGTACGAAAAGTGATTAGATTAAGCTTTGGGATGCACAAAATGACGTAAATGTTCATCCAATGACACAAATGCACTTATTGGAGGAACTACATCCTTAAGTACAAAAAGTGATTAGAATAAGCCTTGGGATGCACAAAATGACCTAAATGTTAAATTGATGACACAAACGCGCTTATTGGATGAACTATATTCCTTAAGTACGAAAAGTGATTAGATTAAGCCTTGGGATGCACAAAATGACGTAAATGTTTATCCAATGACACAAATGCACTTATTGGATGAACTACATTCATTAAGTACGAAAAGTGATTAGAATAAGCCTTGGGATGCACAAAATGACGTAAATGTTCATCCAATGACACAAATGCACTTATTGGATGAACTACATTCATTAAGTACGAAAAGTGATTAGAATAAGCATTGTAATGCACAAAATGTCCTAAATGTTAATTAATGACACAAACGCGCTTATCGGGTGAACTACATTCCTTAAGTATGAAAAGTGATTAGATTAAGCTTTGGGATGCACAAAATGACGTAAATGTTCATCCAATGACACAAATGCCCTTATTGGATGAACTTCATTCCTTAAGTACGAAAAGTGATTAGAATAAGCCTTGGGATGCACAAAATGACGTAAATGTTCATCCAATGACACAAATGCACTTATTGGATGAACTACATTCATTAAGTACGAAAAGTGATTAGAATAAGCATTGTGATGCACAAAATGTCCTAAATGTTAATTAATGACACAAACGCGCTTATTGGGTGAACTACATTCCTTAAGTACGAAAAGTGATTAGATTAAGCTTTGGGATGCACAAAATGACGTAAATGTTCATCCAATGACACAAATGCACTTATTGGAGGAACTACATCCTTAAGTACGAAAAGTGATTAGAATAAGCCTTGGGATGCACAAAATGACCTAAATGTTAAATTAATAACACAAACGCGCTTATTGGATGAACTACATTCCTTAAGTACGAAAAGTGATTAGATTAAGCCTTGGGATGCACAAAATGACGTAAATGTTCATCCAATGACACAAATGCACTTATTGGATGAACTACATTCCTTAAGTACGAAAAGTGATTAGAATAAGCCTTGGGATGCACAAAATGACCTAAATGTTAAATTAATGACACAAATGCACTTATTGGATGAACTACATTCCTTAAGTACGAAAAGTAATTAGATTAAGCCTTGGGATGCACAAAATGACGTAAATGTTCATCCAATGACACAAATGCACTTATTGGATGAACTACATCCTTAAGTACGAAAAGTGATTAGAATAAGCCTTGGGATGCACAAAATGACCTAAATGTTAAATTAAGGACACAAACGCGCTTATTGGATAAACTACATTCCTTAAGTACGAAAAGTGATTAGATTAAGCCTTGGGATGCACAAAATGACGTAAATGTTCATCCAATGACACAAATGCACTTATTGGATGAACTACATTCATTAAGTACGAAAAGTGATTAGAATAAGCCTTGGGATGCACAAAATGACCGAAATGTTAAATTAATGACACAAACGCGCTTATTGGATGAACTTCATTCCTTAAGTACGAAAAGTGATTAGAATAAGCCTTGGGATGCACAAAATGACGTAAATGTTCATCCAATGACACAAATGCACTTATTGGATGAACTACATTCATTAAGTACGAAAAGTTATTAGAATAAGCATTGTGATGCACAAAATGTCCTAAATGTTAATTAATGACACAAACGCGCTTATCGGGTGAACTACATTCCTTAAGTACGAAAAGTGATTAGATTAAGCTTTGGGATGCACAAAGTGACGTAAATGTTCATCCAATGACACAAATGCACTTATTGGAGGAACTACATCCTTAAGTACGAAAAGTGATTAGAATAAGCCTTGGGATGCACAAAATGACCTAAATGTTAAATTAATGACACAAACGCGCTTATTGGATGAAGTACATTCCTTAAGTACGAAAAGTGATTAGAGTAAGCCTTGGGATGCACAAAATGACGTAAATGTTCATCCAATGACACAAATGCACTTATTGGATGAACTACGTATTTTTAGTACGAGAAGTGATTAGAATAAGCCTTGGGATGCACAAAATGACCGAAATGTTAAACTAATGACACAAACGCGCTTATTGGATGAACTACATTCCTTAAGTACGAAAAGTGATTAGAATAAGCCTTGGGATGCACAAAATGACGTAAATGTTTATCCAATGACACAAATGCACTTATTGGATGAACTTCATTCCTTAACTACGAAAAGTGATTAGAATAAGCCTTGGGATGCACAAAATGACGTAAATGTTCATCCAATGACACAAATGCACTTATTGGATGAACTACATTCATTAAGTACGAAAAGTGATTAGAATAAGCATTGTGATGCACAAAATGTCCTAAATGTTAATTAATTACACAAACGCGCTTATCGGGTGAATTACATTCCTTAAGTACGAAAGGTGATTAGATTAAGCTTTGGGATGCACAAAATGACGTAAATGTTCATCCAATGACACAAATGCACTTATTGGAGGAACTACATCCTTAAGTACGAAAAGTGATTAGAATAAGCCTTGGGATGCACAAAATGACCTAAATGTTAAATTAATGACACAAACGTGCTTATTGGATGAACTGCATTCCTTAAGTACAAAAAGTGATTAGATTAAGCCTTGGGATGCACAAAATGACGTAAATGTTCATCCAATGACACAAATGCACTTATTGGATAAACTACATCCTTAAGTACGAAAAGTGATTAGAATAAGCCTTGGGATGCACAAAATGACGTAAATGTTCATCCAATGACACAAATGCACTTATTGGAGGAACTACATCCTTAAGTACGAAAAGTGATTAGAATAAGCCTTGGGATGCACAAAATGACCTAAATGTTAAATTAATGACACAAACGCGCTTGTTGGATGAAGTACATTCCTTAAGTACGAAAAGTGATTAGATTAAGCCTTGGGATGCACAAAATGACGTAAATGTTCATCCAATGACACAAATGCACTTATTGGATGAACTACATTCCTTAAGTACGAAAAGTGATTAGAATAAGCCTTGGGATGCACAAAATGACGTAAATGTTTATCCAATGACACAAAGGCACTTATTGGATGAACTTCATTCCTTAACTACGAAAAGTGATTAGAATAAGACTTGGGATGCACAAAATGACGTAAATGTTCATCCAATGACACAAATGCACTTATTGGATGAACTACATTCCTTAAGTACGAAAAGTGATTAGAATAAGCCTTGGGATGCACCAAATGACGTAAATGTTCATCCAATGACACAAATGCACTTATTGGATGAACTACATTCATTAAGTACGAAAAGTGATTAGAATAAGCATTGTGATGCACAAAATGTCCTATATGTTAATTAATGACACAAACGCGCTTATCGGGTGAACTACATTCCTTAAGTACGAAAAGTGATTAGATTAAGCCTTGGGAAGCACAAAATGACGTAAATGTTCATCCAATGACACAAATGCACTTATTGGATGAACTACATCCTTAAGTACGAAAAGTGATTAGAATAAGCCTTGGGATGCACAAAATGACATAAATGTTAAATAAATGACACAAACGCGCTTATTGGATGAACTACATTCCATAAGTACGAAAAGTGATTAGAATAAGCCTTGGGATGTACAAAATGTCGTAAATGTTAAATTAATGACACAAACGCGCTTATCGGGTGAACTACATTCCTTAAGTACGAAAAGTGATTAGAATAAGCCTTGGGATGCACAAAATGACGTAAATGTTTATCCAATGACACAAAATGCACTTATTGGATGAACTTCATTCCTTAAGTACGAAAAGTGATTAGAATAAGCCTTGGGATGCACAAAATGAGGTATATGTTCATCCAAAGACACAAATGCACTTATTGGATGAACTACATTCTTAAGTATGAAAAGTGATTAGAATAAGCCTTGGGATGCACAAAATGACCTAAATGTTAAATAAATGACACAAACGCGCTTATTGGATGAACTACATTCCTTAAGTACGAAAAGTGATTAGATTAAGCCTTGGGATGCACAAAATGACGTAAATGTTCATCCAATGACACAAATGCACTTATTGGATGAACTACGTATTTAAGTACGAAAAGTGATTAGAATAAGCCTTGGGATGCACAAAATGACCGAAATGTTAAATTAATGACACAAACGCGCTTATTGGATGAAGTACATTCCTTAAGTACGAAAAGTGATTAGATTAAGCCTTGGGATGCACAAAATGACGTAAATGTTCATCCAATGACACAAATGCACTTATTGGATGAACTACGTATTTAAGTACGAAAAGTGATTAGAATAAGCCTTAGGATGCACAAAACGACCGAAATGTTAAATTAATGACACAAACGCGCTTATTGGATGAACTACATTCCTTAAGTACGAAAAGTGATTAGAATAAGCCTTCGGATGCACAAAATGACGTAAATGTTCATCCAATGACACAAATGCACTTATTGGATGAACTACATTCATTAAGTACGAAAAGTGATTAGAATAAGCATTGTGATGCACAAAATGTCCTAAATGTTAATTAATGACACAAACGCGCTTATCGGGTGAACTTCATTCCTTAAGTACGAAAAGTGATTAGATTAAGCTTTGGGATGCACAAAATGACGTAAATGTTCATCCAATGACACAAATGCACTTATTGGATAAACTACCTCCTTAAGTACGAAATGTGATTAGAATAAGCCTTGGGATGCACAAAATGACCTCAACGTTAAATTAATGACAAAAACGCGCTTATTGGATGAACTACATTCCTTAAGTACGAAAAGTGATTAGAATAAGCCTTGGGATGCACAAAATGACGTAAATGTTTATCCAATGACACAAATGCACTTATTGGATGAACTATATTCGTTACGTATGAAAAGTGATTAGAATAAGCCTTGGGATGCACAAAATGACGTAAATGTTCATCCAATGACACAAATGCACTGATTGGATGAACTACATTCATTAAGTGCGAAAAGTGATTTGAATAAGCATTGTGATGCACAAAATGTCCTAAATGTTAATTAATGACACAAACGCGCTTATCGGGTGAACTACATTCCTTAAGTACGAAAAGTGATTAGAATAAGCCTTGGGATGCACAAAATGACGTAAATGTTCATCCAATGACACAAATGCACTTATTGGATTAACTACATTCTTTAAGTACGAAAAGTGATTAGAATAAGCATTGTGATGCACAAAATGTCCTAAATGTTAATTAATGACACAAACGCTCTTATCGGGTGAACTACATTCCTTAAGTACAAAAAGTGATTAGACTAAGCTTTGGGATGCACAAAATGACGTAAATGTTCATCCAATGACACAAATGCACTTATTGGAGGAACTACATCCTTAAGTACGAAAAGTGATTAGAATAAGCCTTGGGATGCACAAAATGACCTAAATGTTAAATTAATGATACAAACGCGCTTATCGGGTGAACTACATTCCTTAAGTACGAAAAGTGATTAGATTAAGTCTTGGGATGCAGAAAATGACGTAAATGTTCATCCAATGACACAAATGCACTTATTGGATGAACTACGTATTTAAGTACGAAAAGTGATTAGAATAAGCCTTGGGATGCACAAAATGACCGAAATGTTAAATTAATGACACAAACGCGCTTATTGGATGAAGTACATTCCTTAAGTACGAAAAGTGATTAGATTAAGCCTTGGGATGCACAAAATGACGTAAATGCTCATCCAATGACACAAATGCACTTATTGGATGAACTACATCCTTAAGTACGAAAAGTGATTAGAATAAGCCTTGGGATGCACTAAATGACCTAAATGTTAAATTAAAGACACAAACGCGCTTATTGGATGAACTACATTCCTTAAGTACGAAAAGTGATTAGATTAAGCCTTGGGATGCACAAAATGACGTAAATGTTCATCCAATGACACAAATGCACTTATTGGATGAACTACGTATTTAAGTACGAAAAGTGATTAGAATAAGCCTTAGGATGCACAAAACGACCGAAATGTTAAATTAATGACACAAACGCGCTTATTGGATGAACTACATTCCTTAAGTACGAAAAGTGATTAGAATAAGCCTTCGGATGCACAAAATGACGTAAATGTTCATCCAATGACACAAATGCACTTATTGGATGAACTACATTCATTAAGTACGAAAAGTGATTAGAATAAGCATTGTGATGCACAAAATGTCCTAAATGTTAATTAATGACACAAACGCGCTTATCGGGTGAACTTCATTCCTTAAGTACGAAAAGTGATTAGATTAAGCTTTGGGATGCACAAAATGACGTAAATGTTCATCCAATGACACAAATGCACTTATTGGATAAACTACCTCCTTAAGTACGAAATGTGATTAGAATAAGCCTTGGGTTGCACAAAATGACTTCAATATTAAATTAATGACACAAACGCGCTTATTGGATGAACTACATTCCTTAAGTACGAAAAGTGATTAGAATAAGCCTTGGGATGCACAAAATGACGTAAATGTTTATCCAATGACACAAATGCACTTATTGGATGAACTTTATTCCTTACGTACGAAAAGTGATTAGAATAAGCCTTGGGATGCACAAAATGACGTAAATGTTCATCCAATGACACAAATGCACTTATTGGATGAACTACATTCTTTAAGTACGAAAAGTGATTAGAATAAGCATTGTGATGCACAAAATGTCCTAAATGTTAATTAATGACACAAACGCGCTTATCGGGTGAACTACATTCCTTAAGTACAAAAAGTGATTAGACTAAGCTTTGGGATGCACAAAATGACGTAAATGTTCATCCAATGACACAAATGCACTTATTGGAGGAACTACATCCTTAAGTACGAAAAGTGATTAGAATAAGCCTTGGGATGCACAAAATGACCTAAATGTTAAATTAACGATACAAACGCGCTTATCGGGTGAACTACATTCCTTAAGTACGAAAAGTGATTAGATTAAGTCTTGGGATGCAGAAAATGACGTAAATGTTCATCCAATGACACAAATGCACTTATTGGATGAACTACGTATTTAAGTACGAAAAGTGATTAGAATAAGCCTTGGGATGCACAAAATGACCGAAATGTTAAATTAATGACACAAACGCGCTTATTGGATGAAGTACATTCCTTAAGTACGAAAAGTGATTAGATTAAGCCTTGGGATGCACAAAATGACGTAAATGCTCATCCAATGACACAAACGCACTTATTGGATGAACTACATCCTTAAGTACGAAAAGTGATTAGAATAAGCCTTGGGATGCACTAAATGACCTAAATGTTAAATTAAAGACACAAACGCGCTTATTGGATGAACTACATTCCTTAAGTACGAAAAGTGATTAGATTAAGCCTTGGGATGCACAAAATGACGTAAATGTTCATCCAATGACACAAATGCACTTATTGGATGAACTACGTATTTAAGTACGAAAAGTGATTAGAATAAGCCTTAGGATGCACAAAACGACCGAAATGTTAAATTAATGACACAAACGCGCTTATTGGATGAACTACATTCCTTAAGTACGAAAAGTGATTAGAATAAGCCTTCGGATGCACAAAATGACGTAAATGTTCATCCAATGACACAAATGCACTTATTGGATGAACTACATTCATTAAGTACGAAAAGTGATTAGAATAAGCATTGTGATGCACAAAATGTCCTAAATGTTAATTAATGACACAAACGCGCTTATCGGGTGAACTTCATTCCTTAAGTACGAAAAGTGATTAGATTAAGCTTTGGGATGCACAAAATGACGTAAATGTTCATCCAATGACACAAATGCACTTATTGGATAAACTACCTCCTTAAGTACGAAATGTGATTAGAATAAGCCTTGGGATGCACAAAATGACCTCAACGTTAAATTAATGACAAAAACGCGCTTATTGGATGAACTACATTCCTTAAGTACGAAAAGTGATTAGAATAAGCCTTGGGATGCACAAAATGACGTAAATGTTTATCCAATGACACAAATGCACTTATTGGATGAACTATATTCGTTACGTATGAAAAGTGATTAGAATAAGCCTTGGGATGCACAAAATGACGTAAATGTTCATCCAATGACACAAATGCACTGATTGGATGAACTACATTCATTAAGTGCGAAAAGTGATTTGAATAAGCATTGTGATGCACAAAATGTCCTAAATGTTAATTAATGACACAAACGCGCTTATCGGGTGAACTACATTCCTTAAGTACGAAAAGTGATTAGATTAAACTTTGGGATGCACAAAATGACGTAAATGTTCATCCAATGACACAAATGCACTTATTGGATGAACTACATTCATTAAGTACGAAAAGTGATTAGAATAAGCCTTGGGATGCACAAAATGACCTCAATGTTAAATTAATGACACAAACGCGCTTATTGGATGAACTACATTCCTTAAGTACGAAAAGTGATTAGAATAAGCCTTGGGATGCACAAAATGACGTAAATGTTCATCCAATGACACAAATGCACTTATTGGATGAACTACATTCCTTATGTACGAAAAGTGATTAGAATAAGCCTTGGGATGCACAAAATGACGTAAATGTTCATCCAATGACACAAATGCACTTATTGGATGAACTACATTCCTTAAGTACGAAAAGTGATTAGAATAAGCCTTGGGATGCACAAAATGACGTAAATGATCATCCAATGACACAAATGCTCTTCTTGGATGAACTACATTCCTTAAGTACGAAAAGTGATTATAATAAGCCTTGGGATGCACAAAATGACGTAAATGTTCATCCAATGACACAAACGCGCTTATTGGATGAACTACATTCCTTAAGTACGAAAAGTGATTAGAATAAGCCTTGGGATGCACAAAATGACGTAAATGTTCATCCAATGACACAAATGCACTTATTGGATGAACTACATTCATTAAGTACGAAAAGTGATTAGAATAAGCATTGTGATGCACAAAATGTCCTAAATGTTAATTAATGACACAAACGCGCTTATCGGGTGAACTTCATTCCTTAAGTACGAAAAGTGATTAGATTAAGCTTTGGGATGAACAAAATGACGTAAATGTTCATCCAATGACACAAATGCACTTATTGGATAAACTACCTCCTTAAGTACGAAATGTGATTAGAATAAGCCTTGGGATGCACAAAATGACCTCAATGTTAAATTAATGACAAAAACGCGCTTATTGGATGAACTACATTCCTTAAGTACGAAAAGTGATTAGAATAAGCCTTGGGATGCACAAAATGACGTAAATGTTTATCCAATGACACAAATGCACTTAATGGATGAACTTCATTCCTTACGTACGAAAAGTGATTAGAATAAGCCTTGGGATGCACAAAATGACGTAAATGTTCATCCAATGACACAAATGCACTTATTGGATGAACTACATTCATTAAGTGCGAAAAGTGATTTGAATAAGCATTGTGATGCACAAATTGTCCTAAATGTTAATTAATGACACAAACGCGCTTATCGGGTGAACTACATTTCTTAAGTACGAAAAGTGATTAGATTAAACTTTGGGATGCACAAAATGACGTAAATGTTCAGCCAATGACACAAATGCACTTATTGGAGGAACTACATCCTTAAGTACGAAAAGTGATTAGAATAAGCCTTGGGATGCCCAAAATGACCTAAATGTTAAATTAATGACACAAACGCGCTTATTGGATGAAGTACATTCCTTAAGTACGAAAAGTGATTAGATTAAACCTTGGGATGCACAAAATGACGTAAATGTTCATCCAATGACACAAATGCACTTATTGGATGAACTACGTGTTTAAGTACGAAAAGTGATTAGAATAAGCCTTAGGATGCACAAAACGACCAAAATGTTAAATTAATGACACAAACGCGCTTATTGGATGAACTACATTCCTTAAGTACGAAAAGTGATTAGAATAAGCCTTGGGATGCACAAAATGACGTAAATGTTCATCCAATGACACAAATGCACTTATTGGATGAACTACATTTATTAAGTACGAAAAGTGATTAGAATAAGCATTGTGATGCACAAAATGTCCTAAATGTTAATTAATGACACAAACGCGCTTATCGGGTGAACTTCATTCCTTAAGTACGAAAAGTGATTAGATTAAGCTTTGGGATGCACAAAATGACGTAAATGTTCATCCAATGACACAAATGCACTTATTGGATAAACTACCTCCTTAAGTACGAAATGTGATTAGAATAAGCCTTGGGATGCACAAAATGACCTAAATGTTAAATTAATGACACAAACGCGCTTATTGGATGAACTACATTCCTTAAGTACGAAAAGTGATTAGAATAAGCCTTGGGATGCACAAAATGACGTAAATGTTTATCCAATTACACAAATGCACTTATTGGATAAACTTTATTCCTTACGTACGAAAAGTGATTAGAATAAGCCTTGGGATGCACAAAATGACGTAAATGTTCATCCAATGACACAAATGCACTTATTGGATGAACTACATTCATTAAGTGCGAAAAGTGATTTGAATAAGCATTGTGATGCACAAAATGTCTTAAATGTTAATTAATGACACAAACGCGCTTATCGGGTGAACTACATTCCTTAAGTACGAAAAGTGATTAGATTAAACTTTGGGATGCACAAAATGACGTAAATGTTCATCCAATGACACAAATGCACTTATTGGATGAACTACATCCTTAAGTACGAAAAGTGATTAGAATAAGCCTTGGGATGCCCAAAATGACCTAAATGTTAAATTAATGACACAAACGCGCTTATTGGATGAAGTACATTCCTTAAGTACGAAAAGTGATTAGATTAAGCCTTGGGATGCACAAAATGACGTAAATGTTCATCCAATGACACAAATGCACTTATTGGATGAACTACGTATTTAAGTACGAAAAGTGATTAGAATAAGCCTTAGGATGCACAAAACGACCGAAATGTTAAATTAATGACACAAACGCGCTTATTGGATGAACTACATTCCTTAAGCACGAAAAGTGATTAGAATAAGCCTTGGAATGCACAATATGACGTAAATGTTCATCCTATGACACAAATGCACTTATTGGATGAACTACATTTATTAAGTACGAAAAGTGATTAGAATAAGTCTTGGGATGCACAAAATGACGTAAATGTTTATCCAATGACACAAATGCACTTATTGGATGAACTACATCCCTTAAGTATAAAGAGAGATTAGAATAAGCCTTGGGATGCACAAAATGTCCTAAATGTTAATTAATGACACAAACGCACTTATTGGATGAACTACATCCCTATGTACGAAAAGTGATTAGAATAAGCCTTGGGATGCACAAAATGACCTTAATGTTAAATAAATGACACAAACGATTTTATTGGATGAACTACATTCCTTAAGTACGAAAAGTGATTAGAATAAGCCTTCGGATGCACAAAATGACGTAAATGTTCATCCAATGACACAAATGCACTTATTGGATGAACTACATTCATTAAGTACGAAAAGTGATTAGAATAAGCATTGTGATGCACAAAATGTCCTAAATGTTAATTAATGACACAAACGCGCTTATCGGGTGAACTTCATTCCTTAAGTACGAAAAGTGATTAGATTAAGCTTTGGGATGCACAAAATGACGTAAATGTTCATCCAATGACACAAATGCACTTATTGGATAAACTACCTCCTTAAGTACGAAATGTGATTAGAATAAGCCTTGGGTTGCACAAAATGACTTCAATATTAAATTAATGACACAAACGCGCTTATTGGATGAACTACATTCCTTAAGTACGAAAAGTGATTAGAATAAGCCTTGGGATGCACAAAATGACGTAAATGTTTATCCAATGACACAAATGCACTTATTGGATGAACTTTATTCCTTACGTACGAAAAGTGATTAGAATAAGCCTATGGATGCACAAAATGACGTAAATCTTCATCCAATGACACAAATGCACTTATTAGATGAACTACATTCCTTAAGTACGAAAAGTGATTAGAATAAGCCTTGGGATGCACAAAATGAGGTAAATGTTAAATTAATGACAGAAACGCGCTTATTGGATGAACTACATTCCTTAAGCACGAAAAGTGATTAGAATAAACCTTGGGATGCACAAAATAAGGTAAATGTTAAATTAATGACAGAAACGCGCTGATTAGTTGAACTACATTCCTTAAGTACGAAAAGTGATTAGAATAAGTCTTGGGATGCACAAAATGACGTAAATGTTCATCCAATGACACAAATGCACTTATTAGATGAACTACATTCCTTAAGTACGAAAAGTGATTAGATTAAGCCTTGGGATGCACAAAATGACGTAAATGTTCATCCAATGACACAAATGCACTTATTGGATGAACTACATCCTTAAGTACGAAAAGTGATTAGAATAAGCCTTGGGATGCACAAAATGACCTAAATGTTAAATTAATGACACAAACGCGCTTATTGGATGAACTACATTCCTTAAGTACGAAAAGTGATTAGATTAAGCCTTGGGATGCACAAAATGACGTAAATGTTCATCCAATGACACAAATGCACTTATTGGATGAACTACATCCCTATCTACGAAAAGTGATTAGAATAAGCCTTGGGATGCACAAAATGACATAAATGTTAAATAAATGACACAAATGCACTTATTGGATGAACTACATTCCTTAAGTATGAAAAGTGATTAGAATAACCCTTGGGATGCACAAAATGACGTAAATGTTCATCCAATGACACAAATGCACTTATTGGATGAACTACATTCCTTAAGTATGAAAACTGATTAGAATAAGCCTATGGATGCACAAAATGACGTAAATCTTCATCCAATGACACAAATGCACTTATTGGATGAACTACATTCCTTAAGTACGAAAAGTGATTAGAATAAGCCTTGGGATGCACAAAATGAGGTAAACGTTAAATTAATGACAGAAACGCGCTTATTATTTGAACTACATTCCTTAAGCACGAAAAGTGATTAGAATAAACCTTGGGATGCACAAAATGAGGTAAATGTTAAATTAATGACAGAAACGCGCTTATTGGATGAACTACATTCCTTAAGTATGAAAAGAGATTAGAAAAAGCCTTGGGATGCACAAAATGACGTAAATGTTCATCCAATGACACAAATGCACTTATTGGATGAACTACATTCCTTAAGTATGAAAAGTGATTAGAATAAGCCTATGGATGCACAAAATGACGTAAATCTTCATCCAATGACACAAATGCACTTATTGGATGAACTACATTCCTTAAGTACGAAAAGTGATTAGAATAAGCCTTGGGATGCACAAAATGAGGTAAACGTTAAATTAATGACAGAAACGCGATTATTATTTGAACTACATTCCTTAAGCACGAAAAGTGATTAGAATAAACCTTGGGATGCACAAAATGAGGTAAATGTTAAATTAATGACAGAAACGCGCTTATTGGATGAACTACATTCCTTAAGTATGAAAAGAGATTAGAAAAAGCCTTGGGATGCACAAAATGACGTAAATGTTCATCCAATGACACAAATGCACTTATTGGATGAACTACATTCCTTAAGTATGAAAAGTGATTAGAATAAGCCTATGGATGCACAAAATGACGTAAATCTTCATCCAATGACACAAATGCACTTATTGGATGAACTACATTCCTTAAGTACGAAAAGTGATTAGAATAAGCCTTGGGATGCACAAAATGAGGTAAACGTTAAATTAATGACAGAAACGCGCTTATTGGATGAACTACATTCCTTAAGCACGAAAAGTGATTAGAATAAACCTTGGGATGCACAAAATAAGGTAAATGTTAAATTAATGACAGAAACGCGCTGATTAGTTGAACTACATTCCTTAAGTACGAAAAGTGATTAGAATAAGTCTTGGGATGCACAAAACGACGTAAATGTTTATCCAATGACACAAATGCACTTATTAGATGAACTACATTCCTTAAGTACGAAAAGTGATTAGATTAAGCCTTGGGATGCACAAAATGACGTAAATGTTCATCCAATGACACAAATGCACTTATTGGATGAACTACATCCCTATGTACGAAAAGTGATTAGAATAAGCCTTGGGATGCACAAAATGACCTAAATGTTAAATAAATGACACAAACGCGCTTATTGGATGAACTACATTCCTTAAGTACGAAAAGTGATTAGAATAACCCTTGGGATGCACAAAATGACGTAAATTTTTATCCAATGACACAAATGCACTTATTGGATGAACTACATTCCTTAAGTATGAAAAGAGATTAGAAAAAGGCCTTGGGATGCACTAAATGACGTAAATGTTCATCCAAAGACACAAATGCACTTATTGGATGAACTACATTCCTTAAGTACAAAAAGTGATTAGAATAAGCGTATGGATGCACAAAATGACGTAAATGTTCAGCCAATGACACAAATGCACTTATTGGATGAACTACATTCCTTAAGTATGAAAAGAGATTAGAAAAAGCCTTGGGATGCACAAAATGACGTAAATGTTCATCCAATGACACAAATGCACTTATTGGATGAACTACATTCCTTAAGTACGAAAAGTGATTAGAATAACCCTTGGGATGCACAAAATGACGTAAATGTTTATCCAATGACACAAATGCACTTATTGGATGAACTACATTCCTTAAGTATGAAAAGAGATTAGAAAAAGGCCTTGGGATGCACTAAATGACGTAAATGTTCATCCAAAGACACAAATGCACTTATTGGATGAACTACATTCCTTAAGTACAAAAAGTGATTAGAATAAGCCTATGGATGCACAAAATGACGTAAATGTTCAGCCAATGACACAAATGCACTTATTGGATGAACTACATTCCTTAAGTATGAAAAGAGATTAGAAAAAGCCTTGGGATGCACAAAATGACGTAAATGTTCATCCAATGACACAAATGCACTTATTGGATGAACTACATTCCTTAAGTATGAAAAGTGATTAGAATAAGCCTATGGATGCACAAAATGACGTAAATCTTCATCCAATGACACAAATGCACTTATTGGATGAACTACATTCCTTAAGTACGAAAAGTGATTAGAATAAGCCTTGGGATGCACAAAATGAGGTAAACGTTAAATTAATGACAGAAACACGCTTATTATTTGAACTACATTCCTTAAGCACGAAAAGTGATTAGAATAAACCATGGGATGCACAAAATGAGGTAAATGTTAAATTAATGACAGAAACGCGCTTATTGGATGAACTACATTCCTTAAGCACGAAAAGTGATTAGAATAAACCTTGGGATGCACAAAATAAGGTAAATGTTAAATTAATGACAGAAACGCGCTGATTAGTTGAACTACATTCCTTAAGTACGAAAAGTGATTAGAATAAGTCTTGGGATGCACAAAATGACGTAAATGTTTATCCAATGACACAAATGCACTTATTGCATGAACTACATTCCTTAAGTATAAAGAGAGATTAGAATAAGCCTTGGGATGCACTAAATGACGTAAATGTTCATCCAATGACACAAATGCACTTATTGGAGGAACTACATTCCTTAAGTACGAAAAGTGATTAGAATAAGCCTATGGATGCACAAAATGACGTAAATGTTCATCCAATGACACAAATGCACTTATTGGATGAACCACATTCCTTAAGTACGAAAAGTGATTAGAATAAGCCTTGCGATGCACAAAATGACCTAAATGTTAAATTAATGACACAAACGCGCTTATTGGATTTACTACATTCCTTAAGCACGAAAAGTGATTAGAATAGGCCTTGGGATGCCCAAAATGACCTAAATGTTAAATTAATGACACAAACGCGCTTATTGGATGAACTACATTCCTTAAGCACGAAAAGTGATTAGAATAAGCCTTGGAATGCACAATATGACGTAAATGTTCATCCAATGACACAAATGCACTTATTGGATGAACTACATTTATTAAGTACGAAAAGTGATTAGAACAAGCCTTGGGATGCACAAAATGAGGTAAATGTTAAATTAATGACAGAAACGCGCTGATTAGTTGAACTACATTCCTTAAGTACGAAAAGTGATTAGAATAAGTCTTGGGATGCACAAAATGACGTAAATGTTCATCCAATGACACAAATGCACTTATTGGATGAACTACATCCTTAAGTACGAAAAGTGATTAGAATAAGCCTTGGGATGCACAAAATGACCTAAATGTTAAATTAATGACACAAACGCGCTTATTGGATGAACTACATTCCTTAAGTACGAAAAGTGATTAGATTAAGCCTTAGGATGCACAAAATGACGTAAATGTTCATCTAATGACACAAATGCACTTATTGGATGAACTACATCCCTATGTACGAAAAGTGATTAGAATAAGCCTTGGGATGCACAAAATGACCTAAATGTTAAATAAATGACACAAACGCGCTTATTGGATGAACTACATTCCTTAAATACGAAAAGTGATTAGAATAACCCTTGGGATGCACAAAATGACGTAAATTTTTATCCAATGACACAAATGCACTTATTGGATGAACTACATTCCTTAAGTATGAAAAGAGATTAGAAAAAGGCCTTGGGATGCACTAAATGACGTAAATGTTCATCCAAAGACACAAATGCACTTATTGGATGAACTACATTCCTTAAGTACAAAAAGTGATTAGAATAAGCGTATGGATGCACAAAATGACGTAAATGTTCAGCCAATGACACAAATGCACTTATTGGATGAACTACATTCCTTAAGTATGAAAAGAGATTAGAAAAAGCCTTGGGATGCACAAAATGACGTAAATGTTCATCCAATGACACAAATGCACTTATTAGATGAACTACATTCCTTATGTACGAAAAGTGATTAGATTAAGCCTTGGGATGCACAAAATGACGTAAATGTTCATCCAATGACACAAATGCACTTATTGGATGAACTACATCCTTAAGTACGAAAAGTGATTAGAATAAGCCTTGGGATGCACAAAATGACCTAAATGTTAAATTAATGACACAAACGCGCTTATTGGATGAACTACATTCCTTAAGTACGAAAAGTGATTAGAATAAGCCTTGGGATGCACAAAATGAGGTAAACGTTAAATTAATGACAGAAACGCGCTTATTATTTGAACTACATTCCTTAAGTACGAAAAGTGATTAGAATAACCCTTGGGATGCACAAAATGACGTAAATGTTTATCCAATGACACAAATGCACTTATTGGATGAACTACATTACTTAAGTATAAAGAGAGATGAGAATAAGCCTTGGGATGCACTACATGACGTAAATGTTCATCCAATGACACAAATGCCCTTATTGGAGGAACTACATTCCTTAAGTACGAAAAATGATTAGAATAAGCCTATGGATGCACAAAATGACGTAAATGTTCATCCAATGACACAAATGCACTTATTGGATGAACTACATTCCTTAAGTATAAAGAGAGATTAGAATAAGCCTTGGGATGCACTAAATGACGTAAATGTTCATCCAATGACACAAATGCACTTATTGGAGGAACTACATTCCTTAAGTACGAAAAGTGATTAGAATAAGCCTATGGATGCACAAAAGGACGTAAATGTTCATCCAATGACACAAATGCACTTATTGGATGAACCACATTCCTTAAGTACGAAAAGTGATTAGAATAAGCCTTGCGATGCACAAAATGACCTAAATGTTAAATTAATGACACAAACGCGCTTATTGGATTTGCTACATTCCTTAAGCACGAAAAGTGATTAGAGTAAGCCTTGGGATGCACAAAATGACCTAAATGTTAAATTAATGACACAAACGCGCTTATTGGATGAACTACATTCCTTAAGCACGAAAAGTGATTAGAATAAGCCTTGGAATGCACAATATGACGTAAATGTTCATCCAATGACAGAAATGCACTTATTGGATGAACTACATTTATTAAGTACGAAAAGTGATTAGAACAAGCCTTGGGATGCACAAAATGAGGTAAATGTTAAATTAATGACAAAAACGCGCTGATTAGTTGAACTACATTCCTTAAGTACGAAAAGTGATTAGAATAAGTCTTGGGATGCACAAAATGACGTAAATGTTCATCCAATGACACAAATGCACTTATTGGATGAACTACATCCTTAAGTACGAAAAGTGATTAGAATAAGCCTTGGGATGCACAAAATGACCTAAATGTTAAATTAATGACACAAACGCGCTTATTGGATGAACTACATTCCTTAAGTACGAAAAGTGATTAGATTAAGCCTTAGGATGCACAAAATGACGTAAATGTTCATCCAATGACACAAATGCACTTATTGGATGAACTACATCCCTATGTACGAAAAGTGATTAGAATAAGCCTTGGGATGCACAAAATGACCTAAATGTTAAATAAATGACACAAACGCGCTTATTGGATGAACTACATTCCTTAAGTACAAAAAGTGATTAGAATAACCCTTGGGATGCACAAAATGACGTAAATGTTTATCCAATGACACAAATGCACTTATTGGATGAACTACATTCCTTAAGTATGAAAAGAGATTAGAAAAAGGCCTTGGGATGCACTAAATGACGTAAATGTTCATCCAAAGACACAAATGCACTTATTGGATGAACTACATTCCTTAAGTACAAAAAGTGATTAGAATAAGCCTATGGATGCACAAAATGACGTAAATGTTCAGCCAATGACACAAATGCACTTATTGGATGAACTACATTCCTTAAGTATGAAAAGAGATTAGAAAAAGCCTTGGGATGCACAAAATGACGTAAATGTTCATCCAATGACACAAATGCACTTATTGGATGAACTACATTCCTTAAGTATGAAAAGTGATTAGAATAAGCCTATGGATGCACAAAATGACGTAAATCTTCATCCAATGACACAAATGCACTTATTGGATGAACTACATCCCTTAAGTACGAAAAGTGATTAGAATAAGCCTTGGGATGCACAAAATGAGGTAAACGTTAAATTAATGACAGAAACACGCTTATTATTTGAACTACATTCCTTAAGCACGAAAAGTGATTAGAATAAACCATGGGATGCACAAAATGAGGTAAATGTTAAATTAATGACAGAAACGCGCTTATTGGATGAACTACATTCCTTAAGCACGAAAAGTGATTAGAATAAACCTTGGGATGCACAAAATAAGGTAAATGTTAAATTAATGACAGAAACGCGCTGATTAGTTGAACTACATTCCTTAAGTACGAAAAGTGATTAGAATAAGTCTTGGGATGCACAAAATGACGTAAATGTTTATCCAATGACACAAATGCACTTATTGCATGAACTACATTCCTTAAGTATAAAGAGAGATTAGAATAAGCCTTGGGATGCACTAAATGACGTAAATGTTCATCCAATGACACAAATGCACTTATTGGAGGAACTACATTCCTTAAGTACGAAAAGTGATTAGAATAAGCCTATGGATGCACAAAATGACGTAAATGTTCATCCAATGACACAAATGCACTTATTGGATGAACCACATTCCTTAAGTACGAAAAGTGATTAGAATAAGCCTTGCGATGCACAAAATGACCTAAATGTTAAATTAATGACACAAACGCGCTTATTGGATTTACTACATTCCTTAAGCACGAAAAGTGATTAGAATAGGCCTTGGGATGCACAAAATGACCTAAATGTTAAATTAATGACACAAACGCGCTTATTGGATGAACTACATTCCTTAAGCACGAAAAGTGATTAGAATAAGCCTTGGAATGCACAATATGACGTAAATGTTCATCCAATGACACAAATGCACTTATTGGATGAACTACATTTATTAAGTACGAAAAGTGATTAGAACAAGCCTTGGGATGCACAAAATGAGGTAAATGTTAAATTAATGACAGAAACGCGCTGATTAGTTGAACTACATTCCTTAAGTACGAAAAGTGATTAGAATAAGTCTTGGGATGCACAAAATGACGTAAATGTTCATCCAATGACACAAATGCACTTATTGGATGAACTACATCCTTAAGTACGAAAAGTGATTAGAATAAGCCTTGGGATGCACAAAATGACCTAAATGTTAAATTAATGACACAAACGCGCTTATTGGATGAACTACATTCCTTAAGCACGAAAAGTGATTAGAATAAGCCTTGGAATGCACAATATGACGTAAATGTTCATCCAATGACACAAATGCACTTATTGGATGAACTACATTTATTAAGTACGAAAAGTGATTAGAACAAGCTTTGGGATGCACAAAATGAGGTAAATGTTAAATTAATGACAGAAACGCGCTGATTAGTTGAACTACATTCCTTAAGTACGAAAAGTGATTAGAATAAGTCTTGGGATGCACAAAATGACGTAAATGTTCATCCAATGACACAAATGCACTTATTGGATGAACTACATTCCTTAAGTACGAAAAGTGATTAGAATAAGCCTTGGGATGCACAAAATGACGTAAATGTTTATCCAATGACACAAATGCACTTATTGGATGAACTACATTCCTTAAGTATGAAAAGAGATTAGAAAAAGGCCTTGGGATGCACTAAATGACGTAAATGTTCATCCAAAGACACAAATGCACTTATTGGATGAACTACATTCCTTAAGTACAAAAAGTGATTAGAATAAGCCTATGGATGCACAAAATGACGTAAATGTTCAGCCAATGACACAAATGCACTTATTGGATGAACTACATTCCTTAAGTATGAAAAGAGATTAGAAAAAGCCTTGGGATGCACAAAATGACGTAAATGTTCATCCAATGACACAAATGCACTTATTGGATGAACTACATTCCTTAAGTACGAAAAGTGATTAGAATAACCCTTGGGATGCACAAAATGACGTAAATGTTTATCCAATGACACAAATGCACTTATTGGATGAACTACATTCCTTAAGTATGAAAAGAGATTAGAAAAAGGCCTTGGGATGCACTAAATGACGTAAATGTTCATCCAAAGACACAAATGCACTTATTGGATGAACTACATCCTTAAGTACGAAAAGTGATTAGAATAAGCCTTGGGATGCACAAAATGACCTAAATGTTAAATTAATGACACAAACGCGCTTATTGGATGAACTACATTCCTTAAGTACGAAAAGTGATTAGATTAAGCTTTGGGATGCACAAAATGACGTAAATGTTCATCCAATGACACAAATGCACTTATTGGATGAACTACATCCTTAAGTACGAAAAGTGATTAGAATAAGCCTTGGGATGCACAAAATGACCTAAATGTTAAATTAATGACACAAACGCGCTTATTGGATGAAGTACATTCCTTAAGTACGGAAAGTGATTAGATTATGCCTTGGGATGCACAAAATGACGTAAATGTTCATCCAATGACACAAAAGCACTTATTGGATGAACTACAACCTTAAGTACGAAAAGTGATTAGAATAAGCCTTGGGATGCACAAAATGACCTAAATGTTAAATTAATGACACAAACGCGCTTATTGGATGAACTACATTCCTTAAGTACGAAAAGTGATTAGATTAAGCCTTGGGATGCACAAAATGACGTAAATGTTTATCCAATGACACAAATGCACTTATTGGATGAACTACATCCCTATCTACGAAAAGTGATTAGAATAAGCCTTGGGATGCACAAAATGACATAAATGTTAAATAAATGATACAAATGCACTTATTGGATGAACTACATTCCTTAAGTATGAAAAGTGATTAGAATAACCCTTGGGATGCACAAAATGACGTAAATGTTCATCCAATGACACAAATGCACTTATTGGATGAACTACATTCCTTAAGTATGAAAACTGATTAGAATAAGCCTATGGATGCACAAAATGACGTAAATCTTCATCCAATGACACAAATGCACTTATTGGATGAACTACATTCCTTAAGTACGAAAAGTGATTAGAATAAGCCTTGGGATGCACAAAATGAGGTAAACGTTAAATTAATGACAGAAACGCGCTTATTATTTGAACTACATTCCTTAAGCACGAAAAGTGATTAGAATAAACCTTGGGATGCACAAAATGAGGTAAATGTTAAATTAATGACAGAAACGCGCTTATTGGATGAACTACATTCCTTAAGCACGAAAAGTGATTAGAATAAACCTTGGGATGCACAAAATAAGGTAAATGTTAAATTAATGACAGAAACGCGCTGATTAGTTGAACTACATTCCTTAAGTACGCAAAGTGATTAGAATAAGTCTTGGGATACACAAAATGACGTAAATGTTCATCCAATGACACAAATGCACTTATTAGATGAACTACATTCCTTAAGTACGAAAAGTGATTAGATTAAGCCTTGGGATGCACAAAATGACGTAAATGTTCATCCAATGACACAAATGCACTTATTGGATGAACTACATCCTTAAGTACGAAAAGTGATTAGAATAAGCCTTGGGATGCACAAAATGACCTAAATGTTAAATTAATGACACAAACGCGCTTATTGGATGAACTACATTCCTTAAGTACGAAAAGTGATTAGAATAAGCCTTGGGATGCACAAAATGAGGTAAACGTTAAATTAATGACAGAAACGCGCTTATTATTTGAACTACATTCCTTAAGTACGAAAAGTGATTAGAATAACCCTTGGGATGCACAAAATGACGTAAATGTTTATCCAATGACACAAATGCACTTATTGGATGAACTACATTACTTAAGTATAAAGAGAGATGAGAATAAGCCTTGGGATGCACTACATGACGTAAATGTTCATCCAATGACACAAATGCCCTTATTGGAGGAACTACATTCCTTAAGTACGAAAAATGATTAGAATAAGCCTATGGATGCACAAAATGACGTAAATGTTCATCCAATGACACAAATGCACTTATTGGATGAACTACATTCCTTAAGTATAAAGAGAGATTAGAATAAGCCTTGGGATGCACTAAATGACGTAAATGTTCATCCAATGACACAAATGCACTTATTGGAGGAACTACATTCCTTAAGTACGAAAAGTGATTAGAATAAGCCTATGGATGCACAAAAGGACGTAAATGTTCATCCAATGACACAAATGCACTTATTGGATGAACCACATTCCTTAAGTACGAAAAGTGATTAGAATAAGCCTTGCGATGCACAAAATGACCTAAATGTTAAATTAATGACACAAACGCGCTTATTGGATTTGCTACATTCCTTAAGCACGAAAAGTGATTAGAGTAAGCCTTGGGATGCACAAAATGACCTAAATGTTAAATTAATGACACAAACGCGCTTATTGGATGAACTACATTCCTTAAGCACGAAAAGTGATTAGAATAAGCCTTGGAATGCACAATATGACGTAAATGTTCATCCAATGACACAAATGCACTTATTGGATGAACTACATTTATTAAGTACGAAAAGTGATTAGAACAAGCCTTGGGATGCACAAAATGAGGTAAATGTTAAATTAATGACAAAAACGCGCTGATTAGTTGAACTACATTCCTTAAGTACGAAAAGTGATTAGAATAAGTCTTGGGATGCACAAAATGACGTAAATGTTCATCCAATGACACAAATGCACTTATTGGATGAACTACATCCTTAAGTACGAAAAGTGATTAGAATAAGCCTTGGGATGCACAAAATGACCTAAATGTTAAATTAATGACACAAACGCGCTTATTGGATGAACTACATTCCTTAAGTACGAAAAGTGATTAGATTAAGCCTTGGGATGCACAAAATGACGTAAATGTTGATCCAATGACACAAATGCACTTATTGGATGAACTTCATTCCTTAAGTACGAAAAGTGATTAGAATAAGCCTTGGGATGCACAAAATGACGTAAATGTTCATCCAATGACACAAATGCACTTATTGGATGAACTACATTCATTAAGTACGAAAAGTGATTAGAATAAGCCTTGTGATGCACAAAATGTCCTAAATGTTAATTAATGACACAAACGCGCTTATCGGGTGATCTACATTCCTTAAGTACGAAAAGTGATTAGATTAAGCTTTGGGATGCACAAAATGACGTAAATGTTCATCCAATGACACAAATGCACTTATTGGAGGAACTACATCCTTATGTACGAAAAGTGATTAGAATAAGCCTTGGGATGCACAAAATGACCTAAATGTTAAATTAATGACACAAACGCGCTTATTGGATGAACTACATTCCTTAAGTACGAAAAGTGATTAGATTAAGCCTTGGGATGCACAAAATGACGTAAATGTTCATCCAATGACACAAATGCACTAATGGATGAACTACATCCTTAAGTACGAAAAGTGATTAGAATAAGCCTTGGGATGCAAAAAATGACCTAAATGTTAAATTAATGACACAAACGCGCTTATTGGATGAACTACATTCCTTAAGTACGAAAAGTGATTAGATTAAGCCTTGGGATGCACAAAATGACGTAAATGTTTATCCAATGACACAAACACGCTTATCGGGTGAACTACATTCCTTAAGTACGAAAAGTGATTAGATTAAGCTTTGGGATGCACAAAATGACGTAAATGTTCATCCAATGACACAAATGCACTTATTGGAGGAACTACATCCTTAAGTACGAAAAGTGATTAGAATAAGCCTTGGGATGCACAAAATGACCTAAATGTTAAATTAATGACACAAACGCGCTTATTGGATGAACTACATTCCTTAAGTACGAAAAGTGATTAGATTAAGCCTTGGGATGCACAAAATGACGTAAATGTTTATCCAATGACACAAACGCGCTTATCGGGTGAACTACATTCCTTATGTACGAAAAGTGATTAGATTAAGCTTTGGGATGCACAAAATGACCTAAATGTTAAATTAATGACACAAACGCGCTTATTGGATGAAGTACATTCCTTAAGTACGAAAAGTGATTAGATTAAGCCTTGGGATGCACAAAATGACGTAAATGTTTATCCAATGACACATATGCACTTATTGGATGAACTTTATTCCTTAAGTACGAAAAGTGATTAGAATAAGCCTTGGGATGCACAAAATGACGTAAATGTTCATCCAATGACACAAATGCACTTATTGGATGAACTACATTCATTAAGTACGAAAAATGATTAGAATAAGCATTGTGATGCACAAAATGTCCTAAATGTTAATTAATGACACAAACGCGCTTATCGGGTGAACTACATTCCTTAAGTACGAAAAGTGATTAGATTAAGCTTTGGGATGCACAAAATGACGTAAATGTTCATCCAATGACACAAATACACATATTGCAGGAACTACATCCTTAAGTACGAAAAGTGATTAGAATAAGCCTTGGGATGCACAAAATGACCTAAATGTTAAATTAATGACACAAACGCGCTTATTGGATGAACTACATTCCTTAAGTACGAAAAGTGATTAGATTAAGCCTTGGGATGCACAAAATGACGTAAATGTTTATCCAATGACACAAATGCACTTATTGGATGAGCTTCATTCCTTAAGTACGAAAAGTGATTAGAATAAGCCTTGGGATGCACAAAATGACGTAAATGTTCATCCAATGACACAAATGCACTTATTGGATGAACTACATCCTTAACTACGAAAAGTGATTAGAATAAGCCTTGGGATGCACAAAATGACATAAATGTTAAATAAATGACACAAACGCGCTTATTGGATGAACTACATTCCTTAAGTACGAAAAGTGATTAGAATAAGCCTTGGGATGCACAAAATGACGTAAATGTTTATCCAATGACACAAATGCACTTATTGGATGAACTACATTCCTTAAGTATGAAAAGAGATTAGAAAAAGGCCTTGGGATGCACTAAATGACGTAAATGTTCATCCAAAGACACAAATGCACTTATTGGATGAACTACATTCCTTAAGTACAAAAAGTGATTAGAATAAGCCTATGGATGCACAAAATGACGTAAATGTTCAGCCAATGACACAAATGCACTTATTGGATGAACTACATTCCTTAAGTATGAAAAGAGATTAGAAAAAGCCTTGGGATGCACAAAATGACGTAAATGTTCATCCAATGACACAAATGCACTTATTGGATGAACTACATTCCTTAAGTATGAAAAGTGATTAGAATAAGCCTATGGATGCACAAAATGACGTAAATGTTCATCCAATGACACAAATGCACTTATTGGATGAACTACATTCCTTAAGTACGAAAAGTGATTAGAATAAGCCTTGGGATGCACAAAATGAGGTAAACGTTAAATTAATGACAGAAACGCGCTTATTATTTGAACTACATTCCTTAAGCACGAAAAGTGATTAGAATAAACCTTGGGATGCACAAAATGAGGTAAATGTTAAATTAATGACAGAAACGCGCTTATTGGATGAACTACATTCCTTAAGCACGAAAAGTGATTAGAATAAACCTTGGGATGCCCAAAATGACCTAAATGTTAAATTAATGACACAAACGCGCTTATTGGATGAACTACATTCCTTAAGTATGAAAAGAGATTAGAAAAAGCCTTGGGATGCACAAAATGACGTAAATGTTCATCCAATGACACAAATGCACTTATTGGATGAACTACATTCCTTAAGTATGAAAAGTGATTAGAATAAGCCTATGGATGCACAAAATGACGTAAATCTTCATCCAATGACACAAATGCACTTATTGGATGAACTACATTCCTTAAGTACGAAAAGTGATTAGAATAAGCCTTGGGATGCACAAAATGAGGTAAACGTTAAATTAATGACAGAAACGCGCTTATTATTTGAACAACATTCCTTAAGCACGAAAAGTGATTAGAATAAACCTTGGGATGCACAAAATGAGGTAAATGTTAAATTAATGACAGAAACGCGCTTATTGGATGAACTACATTCCTTAAGCACGAAAAGTGATTAGAATAAACCTTGGGATGCACAAAATAAGGTAAATGTTAAATTAATGACAGAAACGCGCTGATTAGTTGAACTACATTCCTTAAGTACGAAAAGTGATTAGAATAAGTCTTGGGATGCACAAAACGACGTAAATGTTTATCCAATGACACAAATGCACTTATTAGATGAACTACATTCCTTAAGTACGAAAAGTGATTAGATTAAGCCTTGGGATGCACAAAATGACGTAAATGTTCATCCAATGACACAAATGCACTTATTGGATGAACTACATCCTTAAGTACGAAAAGTGATTAGAATAAGCCTTGGGATGCACAAAATGACCTAAATGTTAAATTAATGACACAAACGCGCTTATTGGATGAACTACATTCCTTAAGTACGAAAAGTGATTAGAATAAGCCTTGGGATGCACAAAATGAGGTAAACGTTAAATTAATGACAGAAACGCGCTTATTATTTGAACTACATTCCTTAAGCACGAAAAGTGATTAGAATAAACCTTGGGATGCACAAAATGAGGTAAATGTTAAATTAATGACACAAACGCGCTTATTGGATGAACTACATTCCTTAAGTACGAAAAGTGATTAGAATAACCCTTGGGATGCACAAAATGACGTAAATGTTTATCCAATGACACAAATGCACTTATTGGATGAACTACATTCCTTAAGTATAAAGAGAGATGAGAATAAGCCTTGGGATGCACTACATGACGTAAATGTTCATCCAATGACACAAATGCCCTTATTGGAGGAACTACATTCCTTAAGTACGAAAAATGATTAGAATAAGCCTATGGATGCACAAAATGACGTAAATGTTCATCCAATGACACAAATGCACTTATTGGATGAACTACATTCCTTAAGTATAAAGAGAGATTAGAATAAGCCTTGGGATGCACTAAATGACGTAAATGTTCATCCAATGACACAAATGCACTTATTGGAGGAACTACATTCCTTAAGTACGAAAAGTGATTAGAATAAGCCTATGGATGCACAAAA
>JBBPBO010000003.1:30151132-30170660 GCA_037974295.1 Cicer cuneatum
GATGCACAAAATGACGTAAATGTTCATCCAATGACACAAATGCACTTATTGGAGGAACTACATCCTTAAGTACGAAAAGTGATTAGAATAAGCCTTGGGATGCACAAAATGACCTAAATGTTAAATTAATGACACAAACGCGCTTATTGGATGAAGTACATTCCTTAAGTACGAAAAGTGATTAGATTAAGCATTGGGATGCACAAAATGACGTAAATGTTCATCCAATGACACAAATGCACTTATTGGATGAACTACATCCTTAAGTACGAAAAGTGATTAGAATAAGCCTGGGGATGCACAAAATGACCTAAATGTTAAATTAATATCACAAACGCGCTTATTGGATGAACTACATTCCTTAAGTACGAAAAGTGATTAGATGAAGTCTTGGGATGCACAAAATGACGTAAACGTTCATCCAATGACACAAATGCACTTATTGGATGAACCTCATTCCTTAAGTACGAAAAGTGATTAGAATAAGCCTTGGGATGCACAAAATGACGTAAATGTTCATCCAATGACACCAATGCACTTACTGGATGAACTACATTCATTAACTACGAAAAGTGATTAGATTAAGCCTTGGGATGCACAAAATGACGTAAATGTTCATCCAATGACACAAATGCACTTATTGGATGAACTACATTCATTAAGTACGAAAAGTGATTAGAATAAGCATTGTGATGCACAAAATGTCCTAAATGTTAATTAATGACACAAACGCGCTTATCGGGTGAACTACATTCCCTAAGTACGAAAAGTGATTAGATTAAGCCTTGGGATGCACAAAATGACGTAAATGTTCATCCAATGACACAAATGCACTTATTGGAGGAACTACATCCTTAAGTACGAAAAGTGATTAGAATAAGCCTTGGGATACACAAAATGACGTAAATGTTTATCAAATGACACAAATGCACTTATTGGATGAACTACATCCTTAAGTACGAAAAGTGATTAGAATAAGCCTTGGGATGCACAAAATGACCTAAATGTTAAATTAATGACACAAACGCGCTTATTGGATGAAGTACATTCCTTAAGTACGAAAAGTGATTAGAATAAGCCTTGGGATGCACAAAATGACGTAAATGTTCATCCAATGACACAAATGCGCTTATTGGATGAACTACATTCATTATGTACGAAAAGTGATTAGAATAAGCATTGTGATGCACAAAATGTCCTAAATGTTAATTAATGACACAAACGCGCTTATCGGGTGAACTACATTCCTTAAGTACGAAAAGTGATTAGATTAAGCTTGGGGATGCCCAAAATGACGTAAATGTTCATCCAATGACACAAATGCACATATTGCAGGAACTACATCCTTAAGTACGAAAAGTGATTAGAATAAGCCTTGGGATGCACAAAATGACCTAAATGTTAAATTAATGACACAAACGCGCTTATTGGATGAAGTACATTCCTTAAGTACGAAAAGTGATTAGATTAAGCCTTGGGATGCACAAAATGACGTAAATGTTCATCCAATGACACAAATGCACTTATTGGATGAACTACATTCATTAAGTACGAAAAGTGATTAGAATAAGCATTGTGATGCACAAAATGTCCTAAATGTTAATTAATGACACAAACGCGCTTATCGGGTGAACTACATTCCCTAAGTACGAAAAGTGATTAGATTAAGCTTTGGGATGCACAAAATGACGTAAATGTTCATCGAATGACACAAATGCACTTATTGGAGGAACTACATCCTTAAGTACGAAAAGTGATTAGAATAAGCCTTGGGATGCACAAAATGACCTAAATGTTAAATTAATGACACAAACGCGCTTATTGGATGAAGTACATTCCTTAACTACGAAAAGTGATTAGATTAAGCCTTGGGATGCACAAAATGACGTAAATGTTCATCCAATGACACAAATGCACTTATTGGATGAACTACATCCTTAAGTACCAAAAGTGATTAGAATAAGCCTTGGGATGCACAAAATGACGTAAATGTTCATCCAATGACACAAATGCACTTATTGGATGAACTACATTCATTAAGTACGAAAAGTGATTAGAATAAGCATTGTGATGCACAAAATGACCTAAATGTTAAATTAATGACACAAACGCGCTTATTGGATGAAGTACATTCCTTAAGTACGAAAAGTGATTAGATTAAGCCTTGGGATGCACAAAATGACGTAAATGTTCATCCAATGACACAAATGCACTTATTGGATGAACTACATCCTTAAGTACGAAAAGTGATTAGAATAAGCCTTGGGATGCACAAAATGACCTAAATGTTAAATTAATGACAGAAACGCGCTTATTGGATGAACTACATTCCTTAAGTACGAAAAGTTATTAGATTAAGCCTTGGGATGCATAAAATGACATAAATGTTTATCCAATGACACAAATGCACTTATTGGATGAACTACATTCATTAAGTACAAAAAGTGATTAGAATAAGCATTGTGATGCACAAAATGTCCTAAATGTTAATTAATGACACAAACGCGCTTATCGGGTGAACTACATTCCTTAAGTACGAAAAGTGATTAGATTAAGCTTTGGGATGCACAAAATGACGTAAATGTTCATCCAATGACACAAATGCACTTATTGGATGAACTACATTCGTTAAGTACAAAAAGTGATTAGAATAAGCATTGTGATGCACAAAATGTCCTAAATGTTAATTAATGACACAAACGCGCTTATCGGGTGAACTACATTCCTTAAGTACGAAAAGTGATTAGATTAAGCTTTGGGATGCACAAAATGACGTAAATGTTCATCCAATGACACAAATGCACTTATTGGAGGAACTACATCCTTAAGTACGAAAAGTGATTAGAATAAGCCTTGGGATGCACAAAATGACCTAAATGTTAAATTAATGACACAAACGCGCTTATTGGATGAAGTACATTCCTTAAGTACGAAAAGTGATTAGATTAAGCATTGGGATGCACAAAATGACGTAAATGTTCATCCAATGACACAAATGCACTTATTGGATGAACTACATCCTTAAGTACGAAAAGTGATTAGAATAAGCCTTGGGATTCACAAAATGACCTAAATGTTAAATTAATGACACAAACGCGCTTATTGGATGAACTACATTCCTTAAGTACGAAAAGTGATTAGAATAAGCCTTGGGATGCACAAAATGACGTAAATGTTCATCCAATGACACAAATGCACTTATTGAAGGAACTAGATCCTTAAGTACGAAAAGTGATTGGAATAAGCCTGGGGATGCACAAAATGACCTAAATGTTAAATTAATATCACAAACGCGCTTATTGGATGAACTACATTCCTTAAGTACGAAAAGTGATTAGATTAAGGCTTGGGATGCACAAAATGACGTAAATGTTCATCCAATGACACAAATGCACTTATTGGATGAACTTCATTCCTTAAGTACGAAAAGTGATTAGAATAAGCATTGTGATGCACAAAATGTCCTAAATGTTAATTAATGACACAAACGCGCTTATCGGGTGAACTACATTCCTTAAGTACGAAAAGTGATTAGATTAAGCTTTGGGATGCACAAAAAGACGTAAATGTTCATCCAATGACACAAATGCACATATTGCAATAACTACATCCTTAAGTACGAAAAGTGATTAGAATAAGCATTGGGATGCACAAAATGACCTAAATGTTAAATTAATGACACAAACGCGATTATTGGATGAACTACATTCCTTAAGTACGAAAAGTGATTAGAATAAGCCTTGGGATGCACAAAATGACGTAAATGTTCATCCAATGACACAAATGCATTTATTGGATGAACTACATCCTTAAGTACGAAAAGTGATTAGAATAAGCCTGGGGATGCACAAAATGACCTAAATGTTAAATTAATATCACAAACGCGCTTATTGGATGAACTACATTCCTTAAGTACGAAAAGTGATTAGATTAAGTCTTGGGATGCACAAAATGACGTAAATGTTCATCCAATGACACAAATGCACTTATTGGATGAACTTCATTCCTTAAGTACGAAAAGTGATTAGAATAAGCATTGTGATGCACAAAATGTCCTAAATGTTAATTAATGACACAAACGCGCTTATCGGGTGAACTACATTCCCTAAGTACGAAAAGTGATTAGATTAAGCTTTGGGATGCACAAAATGACGTAAATGTTCATCCAATGACACAAATGCACTTATTGGAGGAACTACATCCTTAAGTACGAAAAGTGATTAGAATAAGCCTTGGGATGCACAAAATGACCTAAATGTTAAATTAATGACACAAACGCGCTAATTGGATGAAGTACATTCCTTAAGTACGAAAAGTGATTAGATTAAGCCTTCGGATGCACAAAATGACGTAAATGTTCATCCAATGACACAAATGCACTTATTGGATGAACTACATCCTTAAGTACGAAAAGTGATTAGAATAAGCCTTGGGATGCACAAAATGACCTAAATGTTAAATTAATGACACAAACGCGCTTATTAGATGAACTACAGTCCTTAAGTACGAAAAGTGATTAGATTAAGCCTTGGGATGCACAAAATGACGTAAATGTTCATCCAATGACACAAATGCACTTATTGGAGGAACTACATCCTTAACTACGAAAAGTGATTAGAATAAGCCTTGGGATGCACAAAATGACCTAAATGTTAAATTAATGACACAAACGCGCTTATCGGGTGAAGTACATTCCTTAAGTACGAAAAGTGATTAGATTAAGCCTTGGGATGCACAAAATGACGTAAATGTTCATCCAATGACACAAATGCACTTATTGGATGAACTACATCCTTAAGTACGAAAAGTGATTAGATTAAGCATTGGGATGCACAAAATGACCTAAATGTTAAATTAATGACACAAACGCGCTTATTGGATGAACTACATTCCTTAAGTACGAAAAGTGATTAGAATAAGCCTTGGGATGCACAAAATGACATAAATGTTCATCCAATGACACAAATGCACTTATTGGATGAACTACATCCTTAAGTACGAAAAGTGATTAGAATAAGCCTGGGGATGCACAAAATGACCTAAATGTTAAATTAATATCACAAACGCGCTTATTGGATGAACTACATTCCTTAAGTACGAAAAGTGATTAGATTAAGCTTTGGGATTCACAAAATGACGTAAATGTTCATCCAATGACACAAATGCACTTATTGGAGGAACTACATCCTTAAGTACGAAAAGTGATTAGAATAAGCCTTGGGATACACAAAATGACCTAAATGTTAAATTAATGACACAAACGCGCTTATTGGATGAAGTACATTCCTTAAGTACGAAAAGTGATTAGATTAAGCATTGGGATGCACAAAATGACGTAAATGTTCATCCAATGACACAAATGCACTTATTGGATGAACTACATCCTTAAGTACGAAAAGTGATTAGAATAAGCCTTGGGATGCACAAAATGACGTAAATGTTCATCCAATGACACAATTGCACTTACTGGATGAACTACATTCATTAAGTACGAAAAGTGATTAGAATAAGCATTGTGATGCACAAAATGTCCTAAATGTTAATTAATGACACAAACGCGCTTATCGGGTGAACTACATTCCCTAAGTACGAAAAGTGAGTAGATTAAGCCTTGGGATGCACAAAATGACGTAAATGTTCATCCAATGACACAAATGCACTTATTGGATGAACTACATCCTTAAGTACGAAAAGTGATTAGAATAAGCCTTGGGATGCACAAAATGACCTAAATGTTAAATTAATGACACAAACGCGCTTATTAGATGAACTACAGTCCTTAAGTACGAAAAGTGATTAGATTAAGCCTTGGGATGCACAAAATGACGTAAATGTTTATCCAATGACACAAATGCACTTATTGAATGAACTTCATTCCTTAAGTACGAAAAGTGATTAGAATAAGCCTTGGGATGCACAAAATGACGTAAACGTTCATCCAATGACACAAATGCACTTATTGGATGAACTACATTCATTAAGTACGAAAAGTAATTAGAATAAGCATTGTGATGCACAAAATGTCCTAAATGTTAATTAATGACACAAACGCGCTTATCGGGTGAACTACATTCCTTAAGTACGAAAAGTGATTAGATTAAGCTTTGGGATGCACAAAATGACGTAAATGTTCATCCAATGACACAAATGCACTTATTGGAGGAACTACATCCTTAAGTACGAAAAGTGATTAGAATAAGCCTTGGGATGCACAAAATGACCTAAATGTTAAATTAATGACACAAACGCGCTTATCGGGTGAACTACATTCCCTAAGTACGAAAAGTGATTAGATTAAGGCTTGGGATGCACAAAATGACGTAAATGTTCATCCAATGACACAAATGCACTTATTGGATGAACTACATCCTTAAGTACGAAAAGTGATTAGAATAAGCCTTGGGATGCACAAAATGACCTAAATGTTAAATTAATATCACAAATGCGCTTATTGGATGAACTACATTCCTTAAGTACGAAAAGTGATTAGATTAAGTCTTGGGATGCACAAAATGACGTAAATGTTCATCCAATGACACAAATGCACTTATTGGATGAACTTCATTCCTTAAGTACGAAAAGTGATTAGAATAAGCATTGTGATGCACAAAATGTCCTAAATGTTAATTAATGACACAAACGCGCTTATCGGGTGAACTACATTCCTTAAGTACGAAAAGTGATTAGATTAAGCTTTGGGATGCACAAAATGAAGTAAATGTTCATCCAATGACACAAATGCACATATTGCAGGAACTACATCCTTAAGTACGAAAAGTGATTAGAATAAGCCTTGGGATGCACAAAATGACCTAAATGTTAAATTAATGACACCAACGCGATTATTGGATGAACTACATTCCTTAAGTACGAAAAGTGATTAGAATAAGCCTTGGGATGCACAAAATGACGTAAATGTTCATCCAATGACACAAATGCACTTATTGGAGGAACTACATCCTTAAGTACGAAAAGTGATTAGAATAAGCCTTGGGATGCACAAAATGACCTAAATGTTAAATTAATGACACAAACGCGCTTATTGGATGAAGTACAGTCCTTAAGTATGAAAAGTGATTAGATTAAGCCTTGCGCTGCACAAAATGACGTAAATGTTTATCCAATGACACAAATGCACTTATTGGATGAACTTCATTCCTTAAGTACGAAAAGTGATTAGAATAAGCCTTGGGATGCACAAAATGACGTAAATGTTCATCCAATGACACAAATGCGCTTATTGGATGAACTACATTCATTAAGTACGAAAAGTGATTAGAATAAGCATTGTGATGCACAAAATGTCCTAAATGTTAATTAATGACACAAACGCGCTTATCGGGTGAACTACATTCCTTAAGTACGAAAAGTGATTAGATTAAGCTTTGGGATGCACAAAATGACGTAAATGTTCATCCAATGACACAAATGCACATATTGCAGGAACTACATCCTTAAGTATGAAAAGTGATTAGAATAAGCCTTGGGATGCACAAAATGACCTAAATGTTAAATTAATGACACAAACGCGCTTATTAGATGAACTACAGTCCTTAAGTTCGAAAAGTGATTAGATTAAGCCTTGGGATGCACAAAATGACGTAAATGTTCATCCAATGACACAAATGCACTTATTGGATGAACTTCATTCCTTAAGTACGAAAAGTGATTAGAATAAGCCTTGGGATGCACAAAATGACCTAAATGTTAAATTAATGACACAAACGCGCTTATTGGATGAAGTACATTCCTTAAGTACGAAAAGTGATTAGATTAAGCCTTGGGATGCACAAAATGACGTAAATGTTCATCCAATGACACAAATGCACTTATTGGATGAACTACATCCTTAAGTACGAAAAGTGATTAGAATAAGCCGTGGGATGCACAAAATGACCTAAATGTTAAATTAATGACACAAACGCGCTTATTGGATGAACTACATTCCTTAAGTACGAAAAGTGATTAGAATAAGCCTTGGGATGCACAAAATGACCTAAATGTTAAATTAATGACACAAACGCGATTATTGGATGAACTACATTCCTTAAGTATGAAAAGTGATTAGAATAAGCCTTGGGATGCACAAAATGACGTAAATGTTCATCCAATGACACAAATGCACTTATTGGAGGAACTACATCCTTAAGTACGAAAATTTATTAGAATAAGCCTTGGGATGCACAAAATGACCTAAATGTTAAATTAATGACACAAACGCGCTTATTGGATGAAGTACATTCCTTAAGTACGAAAAGTGATTAGATTAAGCCTTGGGATGCACAAAATGACGTAAATGTTCATCCAATGACACAAATGCACTTATTGGATGAACTACATCCTTAAGTACGAAAAGTGATTAGAATAAGCCTTGGGATGCACAAAATGACCTAAATGTTAAATTAATGACAGAAACGCGCTTATTGGATGAACTACATTCCTTAAGTACGAAAAGTTATTAGATTAAGCCTTGGGATGCATAAAATGACATAAATGTTTATCCAATGACACAAATGCACTTATTGGATGAACTACATTCATTAAGTACAAAAAGTGATTAGAATAAGCATTGTGATGCACAAAATGTCCTAAATGTTAATTAATGACACAAACGCGCTTATCGGGTGAACTACATTCCTTAAGTACGAAAAGTGATTAGATTAAGCTTTGGGATGCACAAAATGACGTAAATGTTCATCCAATGACACAAATGCACTTATTGGAGGAACTAGATCCTTAAGTACGAAAAGTGATTAGAATAAGCCTTGGGATGCACAAAATGACCTAAATGTTAAATTAATGACACAAACGCGCTTATTGGATGAACTACATTCCTTAAGTACGAAAAGTGATTAGAATAAGCCTTGGGATGCACAAAATGACATAAATGTTCATCCAATGACACAAATGCACTTATTGGATAAACTACATGCATTAAGTACGAAAAGTGATTAGAATAAGCCTTGGGATGCACAAAATGACGTAAATGTTCATCCAATGACACAAATGCACTTATTGGATGAACTACATTCATTAAGTACGAAAAGTGATTAGAATAAGCATTGTGATGCACAAAATGTCCTAAATGTTAATTAATGACACAAACGCGCTTATCGGGTGAACTACATTCCTTAAGTACGAAAAGTGATTAGATTAAGCTTTGGGATGCACAAAATGACGTAAATGTTCATCCAATGACACAGATGCACTTATTGGATGAACTTCATTCCTTAAGTACGAAAAGTGATTAGAATAAGCCTTGGGATGCACAAAATGACGTAAATGTTCATCCAATGACACAAATGCACTTATTGGATGAACTACATTCATTAAGTACGAAAAGTGATTAGAATAAGCATTGTGATGCACAAAATGTCCTATATGTTAATTAATGACACAAACGCGCTTATCGGGTGAACTACATTCCTTAAGTACGAAAAGTGATTAGATTAAGCCTTGGGAAGCACAAAATGACGTAAATGTTCATCCAATGACACAAATGCACTTATTGGATGAACTACATCCTTAAGTACGAAAAGTGATTAGAATAAGCCTTGGGATGCACAAAATGACATAAATGTTAAATAAATGACACAAACGCGCTTATTGGATGAAGTACATTCCTTAAGTACGAAAAGTGATTAGATTAAGCCTTGGGATGCACAAAATGACGTAAATGTTTATCCAATGACACAAATGCACTTATTGGATGAACTTCATTCCTTAAGTACGAAAAGTGATTAGAATAAGCCTTGGGATGCATAGAATGACGTAAATGTTCATCCAATGACACAAATGCACTTATTGGATGAACTACATTCATTAAGTACGAAAAGTGATTAGAATAAGCATTGTGATGCACAAAATGTCCTAAATGTTAATTAATGACACAAACGCACTTATCGGGTGAACTACATTCCTTAAGTACGAAAAGTGATTAGATTAAGCCTTGGGATGCACAAAATGACGTAAATGTTCATCCAATGACACAAATGCACTTATTGGATGAACTACATTCATTAAGTACGAAAAGTGATTAGAATAAGCATTGTGATGCACAAAATGTCCTAAATGTTAATTAATGACACAAACGCGCTTATCGGGTTAACTACATTCCTTAAGTACGAATAGTGATTAGATTAAGCTTTGGGATGCACAAAATGACGTAAATGTTCATCCAATGACACAAATGCACATATTGCAGGAACTACATCCATAAGTACGAAAAGTGATTAGAATAAGCCTTGGGATGCACAAAATGACCTAAATGTTAAATTAATGACACAAACGCGCTTAATGGATGAAGTACATTCCTTCCTTAAGTACGAAAAGTGATTAGAATAAGCATTGGGATGCACAAAATGACCTAAATGTTAAATTAATGACACAAACGCGATTATTGGATGAACTACATTCCTTAAGTACGAAAAGTGATTAGAATAAGCCTTGGGATGCACAAAATGACGTAAATGTTCATCCAATGACACAAATGCACTTATTGGATGAACTACATCCTTAAGTACGAAAAGTGATTAGAATAAGCCTGGGGATGCACAAAATGACCTAAATGTTAAATTAATATCACAAACGCGCTTATTGGATGAACTACATTCCTTAAGTACGAAAAGTGATTAGATTAAGTCTTGGGATGCACAAAATGACGTAAATGTTCATCCAACGACACAAATGCACTTATTGGATGAACTTCATTCCTTAAGTACGAAAAGTGATTAGAATAAGCATAGGTGATTTTGTGCTTCCCAAGGCTTATTCTTATCATCTTTCGGTCTTCAGGAATGTAGTTCATCCAATAAATGCATTTGTATAATTGGATTATGTAACACCCCGAGTTTAAAACACAGCGCGAGTGTATTTTTTTTTTTTAAAATAAGTAATTAAAATGATTTTTAAATTTATTACTTCAAAAGAGTTTAAATAAATTTTCCTTTAATTCATCTCATAAAAAGGTACGTCGTAATTTAATCAATGAACGTAATTAGTTTCATCATAAATATCACTAAGTATTTATCTTTGGAAATTAACCATAAACATTAATACATTGCAAAAGATCACTGTCATATCATCCCAAAAGAGAATATCACAGTGCGGAATAGTTTAGCGGAAAAGTAGTATAATAATTTCAAAAATAAAACCAATTACATTTTCCAGCTCAAATCCTATACATCAAATCTAACCGATCATGCAATAAAGCTACAGTAGCACAGATTTCCTCCACATCCCAAACAAGTCTCATCCGACTCCGCCGCTCGCCTCGATGTAACCTCCTCCTCATCATCATACAGAGAGGGATCAGTCTCCTCCGAAGTCAGATCAATGCACACTCTCGGTCGCTTCGGCGATGCCAGAATCTCATAACAATAATCGGATATCCTAGACGGACCCGGAATATCAGCTGCTACTGGCTTCGGCTCTTCGTTCTTCACTTCCGCCTCAGAATCACGTACATCTCCTCCAATCACCGGGTTAGGAGTCACCACTCCTACGGTGGCCTCCGTCTCAACCCCTCTAGCTGGCTCCTCCGCATCATAAAAAATTCTGTGCGCCTCCAATACCAAACGGGAAGGCACAGGAAAGTCAATCCTCGCATAGCTGTGCTCCACGTAGTGCACCACTCCATTGGTCCTACAGGTCCTCTTCAATCTCCCCGTGTACGTAGCCCTGCTCGAGATGGGGTCGTATACCCAAGCAATAGGCACGGAATGATCAATGAAGTCGAGCGACGTTTTTGTCGTCTCGGGACCCATGGGTGTCATGGGTTTGGGGGGCATCTGAGGGCAAAGCCCAAATTCCACATATAATAGTAAAGGGTCACCGACTGAAAGTAACAAATAAGCATATAGCATTTATATCACAGAACAAATACACCCATGGTATAACATATGACAATGATGAAAAATAAAGATGCTCATTTTGAATTTTCATTACATGTATGCCTTTTCAAAACAACAACCCATTAATATGAGAAATATGTTGTAAGTAGAGCCAAGACTTCAGCAATCACAATCATTTATCAGAAATTCAGATTTCATAAAGTACTCACACACATCACTTTCCAATCATCATCGCATAACCAATTTCGTGACCCACCGGTCAATCCCCCAATGCAATATGTATATGCTCATGTATACATTTTCTTGGAATTACCAAGGTGCAGTCGCTCAACAGACCAGCACATTTTAAATATGTTTGACTTTAACGGCCCTCAAGACCAGGGTGCAATCGCACAACAGATCAGCACTAGTGCAGTCGCTCAAAAGACCAGCACTCGTGCAGTCGCTCAACAGACCAGCACGTTTGACATATACTCAGGTACAATCGCTCAACAGATCAGTACCAGTGCAGTCGCTCAACAGACTAGCACTCGTGCAATCGCTCAATAGATCAACACGTTTTTGCGCATTTCAGGGTACAATCGCTCAACAGATCAGTACCAGTGCAGTCGCTCAACAGACCATTACTCGTGCAATCGCTCAACAGATCAGCACGTTTACGCATTACTCTGTGGCCCATCGTGGGTACCACTTGACTATGCAATGCATGAATATGCAGTGTTTTCTCTTCACTGAAACAGTATGCATTATCAGAAAATTTCAACCTTTCCATCATTTTTCAAAACATCTCAACACAATCAATATCATCATCATCACAACCATGATTAAATAGTCAAGCAATCATTAACACTTTACATTATCTCCAATTCCATTCTTATTTATCATAAGTCTTTCCCCCAACTCTTAAAATTCATACAACAGTGTTTAAAACTGAGATTTCTAGAAAATACGAATCTGTATTCGAATACAGAAGCAAAAATTGTGAAAGTCAGCATCCTGTATTCGAATACGAGACTGTCGTAGTCGAATACATATGCGAATACAGTGTTAAAATTTCACTTCTATATTCGAATACGACAGTGTCGTAGTCGAATACAGATGCTAAGTCAGGAGCAAAAATCCTTCCACTGTATTCGAATACAGGGGCCTGTATTCGAATACCAGTTTGAAAAACTTGAGTAAAGCAGAAGCTTGGCAGGTTGTATTCGAATACACTCATGTTGTATTCGAATACCCCTTCGAATTCAGTGAAATTTTCCTGAAAAACTGCATCACATTTTCAATCTTTTTCCTTTGAAAAACCAGCACAAACCCCAAAACAGATTCTGCACTTCTTTTGAACCATAAAACTCAGGCATTTTCATCAATAACAATTTTTCTAGAAAAACACATTCATCATTTAAAATCCCTTTTCCATTGAAAACATCAGCATTACCAGAATCACTCAAAAATAGAATGTCAACCACCCAGAATAGACATTTTTCAACGTTCACATTGTTGATCATTTCTCAAAACAACATGCAAGGTATTTCCAGCATTCTTACACAACCAATCATAACATGCAAAGAATTTTCAGCTTCCTCACACAAGCAGAACAACATTAATACATTCAACCAAATAGCAACCATCACATAACAGTAAGACACCAACAGAATGCATTTTTTTGCATTTTATACAACAAGCACAACAGTTTTGAAAATATGCATTTTAATCATCTTCAAGATAACATGCAAGACATTTTTCAACTTTCTCACATAAACAAAACAGCATAGAAGCAACAACCAGAACAACACACATCACAGATTATTAAAACACCCATAGAATGCATTTTCTTCATTTCTTTCAAAATGTCATTGCAAAACAATTTTTTTTTAAACAATGATGAAAACATCAGTAATGTCATGACAGTTATGCATTTACAGCCCTAATGCAACTAGAAAGAGGAAGGTGCCCTTACCCTTGTTGCGTTTCTGTTTCTTCTCACGTTTCTGTTTTCGTTCCCGTTTACGCGTCAAAAATAGGCGAAACTCCCACTTGCGTTTGCTGCTACGAAAATAGGTTCTCTAGCTTCAGAACGATGAGGGGAACAACTTTTGTACTGGGGGTTTTCTGGTTTGGTGCTTAGATTTCTAATTAATGTCACTTTTGAGGAACTCCCTCTTTTTTTCTTTTGAACGGACTGGAAAAGAAAATAGAATGGGAGGGATGGGATACTGTTACATGCAATATGGGCAGTGAGGGAGGAGGAATGGTGTTCTGATTTCACCCATCCTTCTCACTCCTATTTATAGGCTTGTGCGGGTGCCACCTCACCCGACACTTGTCTGATCCTCAGCAGTTAACCAGTCTCGTTGCAATTAGCCGATAATCCCTTAATTAACTGTCGGTTAATTTAATTACTCGTAATTAAATTAATTTATTCTTCATCCAATAATCTTAATATATCTTCAAAAATAAATATTTATATATATATATATATATTTCCTCAAAACATACATATATTAAATATTTTACAAATATCCCCAAAATACATTTCATATTTCATCCATAATTTTAATTTAAATATTAAGGGTCTTACATTACTACCCCCCTTAAATTAGTTTCGTCCTCGAAACTACATGTTAATAAAAAACTGAGGATATTGTTCCCTCATCTTACTCTCCAGTTCCCAACTCGCGTCTCCAGTTGTCAGATTCCAAATCACTTTGACTAGTGGGACTTCCTTGTTCCTCAACTGTTTAATCTTTCTGTCTTCAATCCTTATAGGGAATACTTCAAATGACAGGTTATCCTTCAGCTGAATTGTATCTGGTTTGATCACATGTGACGGGTCTGCAATGTATTTCATTAACTGCGACACATGAAATACTTTGTGAATATTGGACAGTATTGGAGGTAAAGCAATCCGATAGGCTAATGGTCCAATATGTGCAGTAATCTGGTATTGTCAAATAAATTTCAGAGTCAACTTCTTCGACTTAATAGCTCTGCCAACACCAGTTGTAGGCGTGACCCTTAGAAATACATGATCACCCTGCTCGAATTCCAAAGGTCTGCGACGCTTGTCCGCATAACTCTTCTCACGATCTTGCGAAATCTTCATTTTCTCTTGTATCCTCTTGATTTTCTCTGTGGTCTGTTCTACCATCTCAGGTCCAATAATCATACTTTCTCCGTCCTTGTACCAGCATAAAGGCGTCTAACACTTGCGTCTGTATAAAGCCTCATAGGGTGCCATTCCAATACTTGCGTGGAAACTATTGTTGTAAGTGAACTCAATCAATGGCAACACCTCGTCCTAGTTTCCTCTGTCATCCAACACACATGCTCTTAATAGATCTTCCAAGGACTAGTTTGTTCTCTCTGTCTGTCCGTCTGTTTGCGAATGATAAGCGGAACTCAATTTTAGTTTCGTTCCCAATGCTTCATGCAGTGCTCTCCAAAAATGAGATGTGAATTTTGGATCACGATCCGATACTATACTCGTTGGAACTCCATGTAATCTCACAATCTCAGCAATGTAGATTTCCATCAGCTTATCTACTTTATAAGTGGTACTTACCGGTAAGAAATGTGCGGATTTTGTCAATCGATCCTCTATTACCCAAATCGAATCATTCTTTTTCCTTGTCTTGGGCAATCCGGTTATAAAATCCATGGAAATGCTATCCCACTTCCATTCCGGTATATCCAAAGGTTGCAGCATTCCAGCAGGTCGTTCGTGTTCCACTTTCGCTTTCTGACAAGTTAAACAAGCCGATAAGTATTCCGCCACATCCCTCTTCATTCATGGGCACCAGTAATTCTGTCTTAAGTCCCGGTACATCTTGGTCGCTCCAGGATGAATACTCAACTTACTTTTATGAGCTTCTTCCAAAATCATTCTTCTCATATCAGCAACTTCCGGTACACAAACTCTTCCATTATATCTCAGAATATTATCTGGTCCAATCCTGAACTCAATTGTCTGTCCTTGCACTATCAGATTCCTCTTTCCTTGGATTAATGCGTCATCTTGCAAGTTCGCAAACTCCTCAAGCAAACCACTCGAAATTGTTACCATTCCACACTTAAAATTCCTGGTGCAAACTTTACGTCCAAGTGTAGATCACTAAATGCTTCCCACGACTTATGTTGTTTGGCCATCATCATTGAAGATACTGATACGCTTTTCCTACTTAATGCATCAGCCACCACATTGGCTTTCCAGGGTGGTACTGCAATGAAAAATCAAAATCTTTGAGAGTCTCCATCCATCTTCTCTGACGCATGTTCAATTCCTTCTAATCGAATAGATACTTGAAACTCTTATGGTCACTGAACACCGTGAATGTGCATCCATATAGGTAGTGCCTCCAGACCTTTAATGCAAACACTACTGCAGCAAGCTCTAAATCATGAGTAGGATAGTTTCGTTTGTGAGTTTTCAACTGCCTTGAAGTGTAGGCTACAACTTTCTTGTGTTGCATCAAAACACATCCCAAACCTTGGTGAGATGCATCACAGTATACTTCATACGGTTCCTCCGGCTGTGGCAAAACTAATACTGGTGAGGTTGTCAACTTTTCCTTAAGCAACTGAAAATTTTCTTCACACTTCTCCATCCATGCAAACCGCTGATTCTTTCTTGTGAGTTGTGTTAAAGGAGCTACGATCTTAGCATATCCTTCAATAAATCTCCTGTAGTATCCTGCTAGTCTGACAAAACTTCGTATGTCTGTGATAGTCTGGGGCTGTTTCCAGGCAAGAATTGTCTCAATCTTTGCCGGATCGACAACGATTCCTACTTTTGTTATCACATGTCCCAAGAAGTTCACTTTCTCTAACCAAAACTCGCACTTCGACAAATTGGCATACAATTGCTTCTCGCGTAATACTTCAAGAACTTGGCGTAGGTGCTCTTCATGTTCTTCTTCATCCTTTGAATAAATCAAAATATCATCGATGAACACCACCACGAATTTATCCAGGAATGGGCTGAAAATCCTATTCATATAGTCCATGAAGATTGCTACTGCATTCATAACTCCAAATGGCATAACGAGATATTCATAATGTCTCTAACGGGTCCTGAAAGCAGTCTTTTGAATATCTCCCTTTCTTACCCGAATCTCACGATATCGTGATTTCAAATCAATCTTTGAAAACACCGCTGCTCCTCTCAATTGGTCCATCAAATCATCGATGCGTGGTAAAGGATAACGATTCTTGATAGTTACCTTGTTAAGTTGCCGATAATCCACACATAAGCGTGAACTTCCATCCTTCTTTTTAACCAACAACACCGGAGCTCCCCATGGCGACACACTTGGTCTGATAAATCCTTTCTCCAATAAACCTTCAATTTGACCCTTAAGCTCACTTAATTCCAATGGCGACATCCGGTACGGCGCAATTGAAATAGGTCCAGTTCCTGGTTGCAAATCAATGAAAAACTCTACCTCTCTCACCGAGGGTAATCCTGGAATTTCTGTTGGAAATACGTCCGGATATTCTTTGACTAACACCACATCTTCTATGTTTACATCCATCTTGGTCTCCACGTTAGCTAATGATAAAAATTCCTGAGTTCCTTCTCTCTGAGATACTTCGAGTTTGTTAGCAGCCAAATACCGAACGACTCCAGGTTCGGGGAGAAGAACTAATTTTCGAGCGCAATCCAAGACTACGTAATTATACGACATGCAATCCATGCCGAGAATGATCTCGAGTGATTGTAGGGGTAGACAGATTAAATTAACCAAGAAATCTCTATTCTGAATCGTTACAGTACAGTGTAAACATGCAGCGTTTACAGTCAAAGTCTTAGCAGGTGTGGAAACAACCAAATCAAAAGGTAAAGCAGTCACAGATAACTTCAAACGATGCACACAATCCATAGCAATGAAAGAATGGGTTGCCCTCGAATCAAAAAGTGCAGTTAGTGTGTTATCTGCAATCTCACAATCTTGCTGGATTAAATTTGGAGCTTGATTCCCAGCTTCACCACCCATGTGGTAGACGCGACCCCTAGCAGTAGGGCGAGTAGCCCTAGTTGCGTTCACAGTTGGTTCCACCTTCGGAACCCGGCAATCCTTCGCCACGTGTCCTGGTTTCTGGCAATTGAAACACATAAGATCCCTTGTGGTACAAGCAGTAGCAATATGCCCTTCTTTCCCACATCGATAACACCGGACTCCTTGTCCCAATTGACGTCCAAAATTCTGATTTCCTGGCCGATTCTGGCCTCTCTTGTTGTTTTGTGGCCGGTTATACGGCTTAGCAACTTGTTTTCCTCTATTGTCCTGCCTGTGCATCCGACTAGGCCCTCCAGAATTAAAGTTCCCTCCTCTGTTGGCCCTCATGTTCTTCATCTCTTCAACCTCTCTACACTTGGAAACGTTGAATTCCCAAAGGTAAGACCGAGTCTTGAATCTCATACTTTAGTCCATTTTGAAAGCAATGACACATAAACTGTTCATCAACTTCTTCCCGAAAGAATCTGAAATGTCTTGACAGGGATTCAAACTTAGCTGCGTATTCCCCCACTGTCATGTTTCCTTGGTGCAATTTCAAAAAATCGTCACCCAACTTGGTCCTAGTGCTCATCGTGAAGTATTTGTCCAAAAACTGCTTTTTGAACGACTCCCAGTTCATCTCCTCTTGAGCTGACCCCATTAGTAGTCTTGTGCTTCTCCACCAATACTCTGCATCCCCTATCAGCAGATACGTGGCATAGTTGACTTTCATCGCTGCCCGACAATTAATCATCTCAAAGATTTTCTCCATCTCTTGAATCCACTGGTCCGCTCTTTCTGGACCCTCATCACCCTTGAACTTGGGAGGATTATGACGACGAAAATCCTCTAGTCCTCTAGATTCAGCAGCGCGAATCTCTCTTTCTCTCTTCTCCAAATCTCGTTGAGTCTTTGCAGCCGTCTGTGCATCAACAGACGCAGCCATGTTATTCATCGCCTCTGCCATTCTATCTTCCCGGCTGACATTGGCTCTTGTGGTGTCGTCTCTTAGTGGAGGCATTGTTTCCTACAAAACAATCATCACTTCAGTCACACCTCAACTTACACAAGACATGACACTTTAACTACTTGCTCCTATGCATGATCAGATAAAGACTCAAAACAATACTTTAATCAGAGCTTTAACCCAAAACTTTAACCAAATGCTCTGATACCACAATTGTAACACCCCGAGTTTAAAACACAACGCAAGTGTATTTTTTATTTTTTTTTTAAAAATAAATAATTAAAATGATTTTCCAATTTATTACTTCAAAAGAGTTGAAATAAATTTTCCTTTAATTCATCTCATAAAAAGGTACGTCGTAATTTAATCGATGAACGTAATTAGTTTCATCATAAATATCACTAAGTATTTATCTTTGGAAATTAACCATAAACATTAATACATTTCAAAAGATCACTGTCATATCATCCCAAAAGAGAATATCAGAGTGCGGAATAGTGTAGCGGAAATGTAGTACAATAATTTCCAAAATAAAACAAATTACATTTTCCAGCTCAAATTCTATACATCAAATCTAACCGATCATGCACTAAAGCTACAGTAGCACGGATTTCCTCCGCATCCCAAACAAGTCTCATCCGACTCCGCCGCTCGCCTCGATGTAACCTCCTCCTCCTCATCATACACAGAGGGATCAGTCTCCTCCGAAGTCA
>JBBPBO010000003.1:30171160-30197705 GCA_037974295.1 Cicer cuneatum
CTTAAGTACGAAAAGTGATTAGAATAAGCCTTGGGATGCACAAAATGACCTAAATGTTAAATTAATAACACAAACGCGCTTATTGGATGAAGTACATTCCTTAAGTACGAAAAGTGATTAGATTAAGCCTTGGGATGCACAAAATGACGTAAATGTTCATCCAATGACACAAAAGCCCTTATTGGACGAACTACATCCTTAAGTACGAAAAGTGATTAGAATAAGCCTTGGGATGCACAAAATGACCTAAATGTTAAATTAATGACACAAACGCGCTTATTGGATGAACTACATTCCTTAAGTACGAAAAGTGATTAGATTAAGCCTTGGGATGCACAAAATGACGTAAATGTTCATCCAATGACACAAATGCACTTATTGGATGAACTACATCCTTAAGTAATAAAAGTGATTAGAATAAGCCTTGGGATGCACAAAATGACCTAAATGTTAAATTAATGACACAAACGCGCTTATTGGAGGAACTACATTCCTTAAGTACGAAAAGTGATTAGATTAAGCCTTGGGATGCACAAAATGACGTAAATGTTTATCCAATGACACAAATGCACTTATTGGATGAACTTCATTCCTTAAGTACGAAAAGTGATTAGATTAAGCCTTGGGATGCACAAAATGACGTAAATGTTCATCCAATGACACAAATGCACTTATTGGATGAACTACATCCTTAAGTACGAAAAGTGATTAGAATAAGCCTTGGGATGCACAAAATGACCTAAATGTTAAATTAATGACACAAACGTGCTTATTGGATGAACTACATTCCTTAAGTACGAAAAGTGATTAGATTAAGCCTTCGGATGCACAAAATGACGTAAATGTTTATCCAATGACACAAATGCACTTATTGGATGAACTACATTCGTTAAGTACGAAAAGTGTTTAGAATAAGCATTGTGATGCACAAAATGACCTAAATGTTAAATTAATGACACAAACGCGCTTATTGGATGAAGTACATTCCTTAAGTACGAAAAGTGATTAGATTAAGCCTTGGGATGCACAAAATGACGTAAATGTTCATCCAATGACACAAAAGCACTTATTGGACGAACTACATCCTTAAGTACGAAAAGTGATTAGAATAAGCCTTGGGATGCACAAAATGACCTAAATGTTAAATTAATGACACAAACGCGCTTATTGGATAAACTACATTCCTTAAGTACGAAAAGTGATTAGATTAAGCTTTGGGATGCACAAAATGACGTAAATGTTCATCCAATGACACAAATGCACTTATTGGAGGAACTACATGCTTAAGTACGAAAAGTGATTAGAATAAGCCTTGGGATGCACAAAATGACCTAAATTTTAAATTAATGACACAAACGCGCTTATTGGATGAAGTACATTCCTTAAGTACGAAAAGTGATTAGATTAAGCCTTGGGATGCACAAAATGACGTAAATGTTCATCCAATGACACAAATGCACTTATTGGAGGAACTACATCCTTAAGTACGAAAAGTGATTAGATTAAGCTTTGGGATGCACAAAATGACGTAAATGTTCATCCAATGACACAAATGCACTTATTGGATGAACTACATCCTTAAATACGAAAAGTGATTAGAATAAGCCTTGGGATGCACAAAATGACCTAAATGTTAAATTAATAACACAAACGCGCTTAGTGGATGAAGTACATTCCTTAAGTACGAAAAGTGATTAGATTAAGCCTTGGGATGCACAAAATGACGTAAATGTTCATCCAATGACACAAAAGCACTTATTGGATGAACTACATCCTTAAGTACGAAAAGTGATTAGAATAAGCCTTGGGATGCACAAAATGACCTAAATGTTAAATTAATGACACAAACGTGCTTATTGGATGAACTACATTCCTTAAGTACGAAAAGTGATTAGATTAAGCCTTCGGATGCACAAAATGACGTAAATGTTTATCCAATGACACAAATGCACTTATTGGATGAACTACATTCGTTAAGTACGAAAAGTGTTTAGAATAAGCATTGTGATGCACAAAATGACCTAAATGTTAAATTAATGACACAAACGCACTTATTGGATGAAGTACATTCCTTAAGTACGAAAAGTGATTAGATTAAGCCTTGGGATGCAAAAAATGACGTAAATGTTCATCCAATGACACAAAAGCACTTATTGGATGAACTACATCCTTAAGTACGAAAAGTGATTAGAATAAGCCTTGGGATGCACAAAATGACCTAAATGTTAAATTAATGACACAAACGTGCTTATTGGATGAACTACATTCCTTAAGTACGAAAAGTGATTAGATTAAGCCTTCGGATGCACAAAATGACGTAAATGTTTATCCAATGACACAAATGCACTTATTGGATAAACTTCATTCCTTAAGTACGAAAAGCGATTAGAATAAGCCTTGGGATGCACAAAATGACGTAAATGTTCATCCAATGACACAAATGCACTTATTGGATGAACTACATCCTTAAGTACGAAAAGTGATTAGAATAAGCCTTGGGATGCACAAAATGACGTAAATGTTCATCCAATGACACAAATGCACTTATTGGATGAACTACATTCATTAAGTACAAAAAGTGATTTGAATAAGCATTGTGATGCACAAAATGACGTAAATGTTTATCCAATGACACAAATGCACTTATTGGATGAACTTCATTCCTTAAGTACGAAAAGTGATTAGAATAAGCCTTGGGATGCACAAAATGACCTAAATGTTAAATTAATGACACAAACGCGCTTATTGGATGAAGTACATTCCTTAAGTACGAAAAGTGATTAGATTAAGCCTTGGGATGCACAAAATGACGTAAATGTTCATCCAATGACACAAAAGCACTTATTGGATGAACTACATCCTTAAGTACGAAAAGTGATTAGAATAAGCCTTGGGATGCGCAAAATGACCTAAATGTTAAATTAATGACACAAACGTGCTTATTGGATGAACTACATTCCTTAAGTACGAAAAGTGATTAGATTAAGCCTTCGGATGCACAAAATGACGTAAATGTTTATCCAATGACACAAATGCACTTATTGGATAAACTTCATTCCTTAAGTACGAAAAGCGATTAGAATAAGCCTTGGGATGCACAAAATGACGTAAATGTTCATCCAATGACACAAATGCACTTATTGGATGAACTACATTCATTAAGTACGAAAAGTGATTAGAATAAGCATTGTGATGCACAAAATGACGTAAATGTTCATCCAATGACACAAAAGCACTTATTGGATGAACTACATCCTTAAGTACGAAAAGTGATTAGAATAAGCCTTGGGATGCACAAAATGACCTAAATGTTAAATTAATGACACAAACGCGCTTATTGGATAAACTACATTCCTTAAGTACGAAAAGTGATTAGATTAAGCCTTGGGATGCACAAAATGACGTAAATGTTCATCCAATGACACAAAAGCACTTACTGGATGAACTACAACCTTTAGTACGAAAAGTGATTAGAATAAGCCTTGGGATGCACAAAATGACCTAAATGTTAAATTAATGACACAAACGCGCTTATTGGATGAAGTACATTCCTTAAGTACGAAAAGTGATTAGATTAAGCCTTGGAATGCACAAAATGACGTAAATGTTCATCCAATGACACAAAAGCACTTATTGGATGAACTACATCCTTAAGTACCAAAAGTGATTAGAATAAGCCTTGGGATGCACAAAATGACCTAAATGTTAAATTAATGACACAAACGCGCTTATTGGATGAACTACATTCCTTAAGTACGAAAAGTGATTAGATTAAGCTTTGGGATGCACAAAATGACGTAAATGTTCATCCAATGACACAAATGCACTTATTGGAGGAACTACATGCTTAAGTACGAAAAGTGATTAGAATAAGCCTTGGGATGCACAAAATGACCTAAATGTTAAATTAATGACACAAACGCGCTTATTGGATGAAGTACATTCCTTAAGTACGAAAAGTGATTAGATTAAGCCTTGGAATGCACAAAATGACGTAAATGTTCATCCAATGACACAAAAGCACTTATTGGACGAACTACATCCTTAAGTACGAAAAGTGATTAGAATAAGCCTTGGGATGCACAAAATGACCTAAATGTTAAATTAATGACACAAACGCGCTTATTGGATGAACTACATTCCTTAAGTACGAAAAGTGATTAGATTAAGCCTTGGGATGCACAAAATGACCTAAATGTTAAATTAATGACACAAACGCGCTTATTGGATGAACTACATTCCTTAAGTACGAAAAGTGATTAGATTAAGCCTTGGGATGCACAAAATGACGTAAATGTTCATCCAATGACACAAATGCACTTATTGGAGGAACTACATCCTTAAGTACGAAAAGTGATTAGATTAAGCTTTGGGATGCACAAAATGACGTAAATGTTCATCCAATGACACAAATGCACTTATTGGATGAACTACATCCTTAAATACGAAAAGTGATTAGAATAAGCCTTGGGATGCACAAAATGACCTAAATGTTAAATTAATAACACAAACGCGCTTAGTGGATGAAGTACATTCCTTAAGTACGAAAAGTGATTAGATTAAGCCTTGGGATGCACAAAATGACGTAAATGTTCATCCAATGACACAAAAGCACTTATTGGATGAACTACATCCTTAAGTACGAAAAGTGATTAGAATAAGCCTTGGGATGCACAAAATGACCTAAATGTTAAATTAATGACACAAACGTGCTTATTGGATGAACTACATTCCTTAAGTACGAAAAGTGATTAGATTAAGCCTTCGGATGCACAAAATGACGTAAATGTTTATCCAATGACACAAATGCACTTATTGGATGAACTACATTCGTTAAGTACGAAAAGTGTTTAGAATAAGCATTGTGATGCACAAAATGACCTAAATGTTAAATTAATGACACAAACGCACTTATTGGATGAAGTACATTCCTTAAGTACGAAAAGTGATTAGATTAAGCCTTGGGATGCAAAAAATGACGTAAATGTTCATCCAATGACACAAAAGCACTTATTGGATGAACTACATCCTTAAGTACGAAAAGTGATTAGAATAAGCCTTGGGATGCACAAAATGACCTAAATGTTAAATTAATGACACAAACGTGCTTATTGGATGAACTACATTCCTTAAGTACGAAAAGTGATTAGATTAAGCCTTCGGATGCACAAAATGACGTAAATGTTTATCCAATGACACAAATGCACTTATTGGATAAACTTCATTCCTTAAGTACGAAAAGCGATTAGAATAAGCCTTGGGATGCACAAAATGACGTAAATGTTCATCCAATGACACAAATGCACTTATTGGATGAACTACATCCTTAAGTACGAAAAGTGATTAGAATAAGCCTTGGGATGCACAAAATGACGTAAATGTTCATCCAATGACACAAATGCACTTATTGGATGAACTACATTCATTAAGTACGAAAAGTGATTAGAATAAGCATTGGGATGCACAAAATGACGTAAATGTTCATCCAATGACACAAATGCACTTATTGGATGAACTACATTCATTAAGTACGAAAAGTGATTGGAATAAGCATTGTGATGCACAAAATGTCCTAAAGGTTAATTAATGACACAAACGCGCTTATCAGGTGAACTACATTCCTTAAGTACGAAAAGTGATTAGATTAAGCTTTGGGATGCACAAAATGACGTAAATGTTCATCCAATGACACAAATGCACTTATTGGAGGAACTACATCCTTAAGTACGAAAAGTGATTAGATTAAGCTTTGGGATGCACAAAATGACGTAAATGTTCATCCAATGACACAAATGCACTTATTGGAGGAACTACATGCTTAAGTACGAAAAGTGATTAGAATAAGCCTTGGGATGCACAAAATGACCTAAATGTTAAATTAATGACACAAACGCGCTTATTGGATGAAGTACATTCCTTAAGTACGAAAAGTGATTAGATTAAGCCTTGGGTTGCACAAAATGACGTAAATGTTCATCAAATGACACAAAAGCACTTATTGGACGAACTACATCCTTAAGTACGAAAAGTGATTAGAATAAGCCTTGGGATGCACAAAATGACCTAAATGTTAAATTAATGACACAAACGCGCTTATTGGATAAACTACATTCCTTAAGTACGAAAAGTGATTAGATTAAGCCTTGGGATGCACAAAATGACGTAAATGTTTATCCAATGACACAAATGCACTTATTTGATGAACTTCATTCCTTAAGTACGAAAAGTGATTAGAATAAGCCTTGGGATGCACAAAATGACCTAAATGTTCATCCAATGACACAAATGCACTTATTGGAAGAACTACATTCGTTAAGTACGAAAAGTGATTAGAATAAGCATTGTGATGCACAAAATGTCCTAAATGTTAATTAATGACACAAACGCGCTTATCGGGTGAACTACATTCCTTAAGTACGAAAAGTGATTACATTAAGCTTTGGGATGCACAAAATGACGTAAATGTTCATCCAATGACACAAATGCACTTATTGGAGGAACTACATCCTTAAGTACGAAAAGTGATTAGAATAAGCCTTGGGATGCACAAAATGACCTAAATTTTAAATTAATGACACAAACGCGCTTATTGGATGAAGTACATTCCTTAAGTACGAAAAGTGATTAGATTAAGCCTTGGGATGCACAAAATGACGTAAATGTTCATCCGATGACACAAAAGCACTTATTGGATGAACTACATCCTTAAGTACGAAAAGTGATTAGAATAAGCCTTGGGATGCACAAAATGACCTAAATGTTAAATTAATGACACAAACGCGCTTATTGGATAAACTACATTCCTTAAGTACGAAAAGTGATTAGATTAAGCTTTGGGATGCACAAAATGACGTAAATGTTCATCCAATGACACAAATGCACTTATTGGAGGAACTACATCCTTAAGTACGAAAAGTGATTAGATTAAGCTTTGGGATGCACAAAATGACGTAAATGTTCATCCAATGACACAAATGCACTTATTGGATGAACTACATGCTTAAGTACGAAAAGTGATTAGAATAAGCCTTGGGATGCACAAAACGACCTAAATGTTAAATTAATGACACAAACGCGCTTATTGGATGAAGTACATTCCTTAAGTACGAAAAGTGATTAGATTAAGCCTTGGGATGCACAAAATGACGTAAATGTTCATCCAATGACACAAAAGCACTTATTGGACGAACTACATCCTTAAGTACGAAAAGTGATTAGAATAAGCCTTGGGATGCACAAAATGACCTAAATGTTAAATTAATGACACAAACGCGCTTATTGGATAAACTACATTCCTTAAGTACGAAAAGTGATTAGATTAAGCCTTGGGATGCAGAAAATGACGTAAATGTTCATCCAATGACACAAATGCACTTATTGGATGAACTACATCCTTAAATACGAAAAGTGATTAGAATAAGCCTTGGGATGCACAAAATGACCTAAATGTTAAATTAATAACACAAACGCGCTTAGTGGATGAAGTACATTCCTTAAGTACGAAAAGTGATTAGATTAAGCCTTGGGATGCACAAAATGACGTAAATGTTCATCCAATGACACAAAAGCACTTATTGGATGAACTACAACCTTAAGTACGAAAAGTGATTAGAATAATCCTTGGGATGCACAAAATGACCTAAATGTTAAATTAATGACACAAACGCGCTTATTGGATGAAGTACATTCCTTAAGTACGAAAAGTGATTAGATTAAGCCTTGGGATGCACAAAATGACGTAAATGTTCATCCAATGACACAAATGCACTTATTGGATGAACTACATCCTTAAGTACGAAAAGTGATTAGAATATGCCTTCGGATGCATAAAATGACCTAAATGTTAAATTAATGACACAAACGCGCTTATTGGATGAACTACATTCCTTAAGTACGAAAAGTGATTAGATTAAGCCTTGGGATGCACAAAATGACGTAAATGTTCATCCAATGACACAAAAGCACTTATTGGATGTACTACAACCTTCAGTACGAAAAGTGATTAGAATAAGCCTTGGGATGCACAAAATGACCTAAATGTTAAATTAATGACACAAACGCGCTTATTGGATGAACTACATTCTTTAAGTACGAAAAGTGATTAGATTAAGCCTTGGGATGCACAAAATGACGTAAATGTTTATCCAATGACACAAATGCACTTATTGGATGAACTACATTCATTAAGTACGAAAAGTGATTAGAATAAGCATTGTGATGGACAAAATGTCCTAAATGTTAATTAATGACACAAACGCGCTTATCAGGTGAACTACATTCCTTAAGTACGAAAAGTGATTAGATTAAGCTTTGGGATGCACAAAATGACGTAAATGTTCATCCAATGACACAAATGCACTTATTGGAGGAACTACATGCTTAAGTACGAAAAGTGATTAGAATAAGCCTTGGGATGCACAAAATGACCTAAATGTTAAATTAATGACACAAACGCGCTTATTGGATGAACTACATTCCTTAAGTACGAAAAGTGATTAGATTAAGCCTTGGGATGCACAAAATGACGTAAATGTTTATCCAATGACACAAATGCACTTATTGGATGAACATCATTCCTTAAGTACGAAAAGTGATTAGAATAAGCCTTGGGATGCACAAAATGACGTAAATGTTCATCCAATGACACAAATGCACTTATTGGATGAACTACATTCATTAAGTACGAAAAGTGATTAGAATAAGCATTGTAATGCACAAAATGTCCTAAATGTTAATTAATGACACAAACGCGCTTATCGGGTGAACTACATTCCTTAAGTACGAAAAGTGATTAGATTAAGCTTTGGGATGCACAAAATGACGTAAATGTTCATCCAATGACACAAATGCACTTATTGGAGGCACTACATCCTTAAGTACGAAAAGTGATTAGAATAAGCCTTGGGATGCACAAAATGACGTAAATGTTAAATTAATGACACAAACGCGCTTATTGGATGAACTTCATTCCTTAAGTACGAAAAGTGATTAGATTAAGCCTTGGGATGCACAAAATGACGTAAATGTTCATCCAATGACACAAATGCACTTATTGGATGAACTACATTCATTAAGTACGAAAAGTGATTAGAATAAGCATTGTGATGGACAAAATGTCCTAAATGTTAATTAATGACACAAACGCGCTTATCAGGTGAACTACATTCCTTAAGTACGAAAAGTGATTAGATTAAGCCTTGGGATGCACAAAATGACGTAAATGTTCATCCAATGACACAAAAGCACTTATTGGACGAACTACATCCTTAAGTACGAAAAGTGATTAGAATAAGCCTTGGGATGCACAAAATGACCTAAATGTTAAATTAATGACACAAACGCGCTTATTGGATGAACTACATTCCTTAAGTACGAAAAGTGATTAGATTAAGCCTTGGGATGCACAAAATGACGTAAATGTTCTTCCAATGACACAAATGCACTTATTGGATGAACTACATTCATTAAGTACGAAAAGTGATTAGAATAAGCATTGTGATGGACAAAATGTCCTAAATGTTAATTAATGACACAAACGCGCTTATCAGGTGAACTACATTCCTTAAGTACGAAAAGTGATTAGATTAAGCCTTGGGATGCACAAAATGACGTAAATGTTCATCCGATGACACAAAAGCACTTATTGGATGAACTACATCCTTAAGTACGAAAAGTGATTAGAATAAGCCTTGGGATGCACAAAATGACCTAAATGTTAAATTAATGACACAAACGCGCTTATTGGATAAACTACATTCCTTAAGTACGAAAAGTGATTAGATTAAGCCTTGGGATGCACAAAATGACGTAAATGTTTATCCAATGACACAAATGCACTTATTGGATGAACTTCATTCCTTAAGTACGAAAAGTGATTAGAATAAGCCTTGGGATGCACAAAATGACCTAAATGTTCATCCAATGACACAAATGCACTTATTGGAAGAACTACATTCGTTAAGTACGAAAAGTGATTAGAATAAGCATTGTGATGCACAAAATGTCCTAAATGTTAATTAATGACACAAACGCGCTTATCGGGTGAACTACATTCCTTAAGTACGAAAAGTGATTAGATTAAGCTTTGGGATGCACAAAATGACGTAAATGTTCATCCAATGACACAAATGCACTTATTGGAGGAACTACATCCTTAAGTACGAAAAGTGATTAGAATAAGCCTTGGGATGCACAAAATGACCTAAATGTTAAATTAATGACACAAACGCGCTTATTGGATGAAGTACATTCCTTAAGTACGAAAAGTGATTAGATTAAGCCTTGGAATGCACAAAATGACGTTAATGTTCATCCAATGACACAAAAGCACTTATTGGATGAACTACATCCTTAAGTACGAAAAGTGATTAGAATAAGCCTTGGGATGCACAAAATGACCTAAATGTTAAATTAATGACACAAACGCGCTTATTGGATAAACTACATTCCTTAAGTACGAAAAGTGATTAGATTAAGCCTTGGGATGCACAAAATGACGTAAATGTTTATCCAATGACACAAATGCACTTATTTGATGAACTTCATTCCTTAAGTACGAAAAGTGATTAGAATAAGCCTTGGGATGCACAAAATGACGTAAATGTTCATCCAATGACACAAATGCACTTATTGGAAGAACTACATTCATTAAGTAAGAAAAGTGATTAGAATAAGCATTGTGATGCACAAAATGTCCTAAATGTTAATTAATGACACAAACGCGCTTATCGGGTGAACTACATTCCTTAAGTACGAAAAGTGATTAGATTAAGCTTTGGGATGCACAAAATGACGTAAATGTTCATCCAATGACACAAATGCACTTATTGGAGGAACTGCATGCTTAAGTACGAAAAGTGATTAGAATAAGCCTTGGGATGCACAAAATGACCTAAATGTTAAATTAATGACACAAACGCGCTTATTGGATGAAGTACATTCCTTAAGTACGAAAAGTGATTAGATTAAGCCTTGGGATGCACAAAATGACGTAAATGTTCATCCAATGACACAAAAGCACTTATTGGACGAACTACATCCTTAAGTACGAAAAGTGATTAGAATAAGCCTTGGGATGCACAAAATGACCTAAATGTTAAATTAATGACACAAACGCGCTTATTGGATGAACTACATTCCTTAAGTACCAAAAGTGATTAGATTAAGCTTTGGGATGCACAAAATGACGTAAATGTTCATCCAATGACACAAATGCACTTATTGGAGGAATTACATCCTTAAGTACGAAGAGTGATTAGATTAAGCTTTGGGATGCACAAAATGACGTAAATGTTCATCCAATGACACAAATGCACTTATTGGAGGAACTACATCCTTAAGTACGAAAAGTGATTAGATTAAGCTTTGGGATGCACAAAATGACCTAAATGTTAAATTAATGACACAAACGCGCTTATTGGATGAACTACATTCCTTAAGTACGAAAAGTGATTAGATTAAGCCTTGGGATGCACAAAATGACGTAAATGTTCTTCCAATGACACAAATGCACTTATTGGATGAACTACATTCATTAAGTACGAAAAGTGATTAGAATAAGCATTGTGATGGACAAAATGTCCTAAACGTTAATTAATGACACAAACGCGCTTATCAGGTGAACTACATTCCTTAAGTACGAAAAGTGATTAGATTAAGCCTTGGGATGCACAAAATGACGTAAATGTTCATCCGATGACACAAAAGCACTTATTGGATGAACTACATCCTTAAGTACGAAAAGTGATTAGAATAAGCCTTGGGATGCACAAAATGACCTAAATGTTAAATTAATAACACAAACGCGCCTATTGGATAAACTACATTCCTTAAGTACGAAAAGTGATTAGATTAAGCCTTGGGATGCACAAAATGACGTAAATGTTTATCCAATGACACAAATGCACTTATTAGATGAACTTCATTCCTTAAGTACGAAAAGTGATTAGATTAAGCCTTGGGATGCACAAAATGACGTAAATGTTCATCCAATGACACAAATGCACTTATTGGAGGAACTACATCCTTAAGTACGAAAAGTGATTAGATTAAGCTTTGGGATGCACAAAATGACGTAAATGTTCATCCAATGACACAAATGCACTTATTGGAGGAACTACATGCTTATGTACGAAAAGTGATTAGAATAAGCCTTGGGATGCACAAAATGACCTAAATGTTAAATTAATGACACAAACGCGCTTATTGGATGAACTACATTCCTTAAGTACGAAAAGTGATTAGATTAAGCCTTGGGATGCACAAAATGACGTAAATGTTTATCCAATGACACAAATGCACTTATTGGATGAACTTCATTCCTTAAGTACGAAAAGTGATTAGAATAAGCCTTGGGATGCACAAAATGACCTAAATGTTCATCCAATGACACAAATGCACGTATTGGAAGAACTACATTCATTTAGTACGAAAATTTGATTAGAATAAGCATTGTGATGCACAAAATGTCCTAAATGTTAATTAATGACACAAACGCGCTTATCGGGTGAACTACATTCCTTAAGTACGAAAAGTGATTAGATTAAGCTTTGGGATGCACAAAATGACGTAAATGTTCATCCAATGACACAAATGCACTTATTGGATGAACTACATCCTTAAGTACGAAAAGTGATTAGAATAAGCCTTGGGATGCACAAAATGACCTAAATGTTAATTTAATGACACAAACGCGCTTATTGGATGAAGTACATTCCTTAAGTACGAAAAGTGATTAGATTAAGCCTTGGGATGCACAAAATGACGTAAATGGTCATCCAATGACACAAATGCACTTACTGGATGAACTACATCCTTAAGTACAAAAAGTGATTAGAATAAGCCTTGGGATGCACAAAATGACTTAAATGTTAAATAAATGGCACAAACGCGCTTATTGGATGAACTACATTCCTTAAGTACGAAAAGTGATTAGATTAAGCCTTGGGATGCACAAAATGACGTAAATGTTCATCCAATGACACAAATGCACTTATTGGATGAACTACATCCTTAAGTACGAAAAGTGATTAGAATAAGCCTTGGGATGCACAAAATGACCTAAATGTTAAATTAATATCACAAACGCGCTTATTGGATGAACTACATTCCTTAAGTACGAAAAGTGATTAGATTAAGCCTTGGGATGCACAAAATGACGTAAATGTTCATCCAATGACACAAATGCACTTATTGGATGAACTACATTCATTAAGTACGAAAAGTGATTAGAATAAGCATTGTGATGCACAAAATGTCCTAAATGTTAATTAATGACACAAACGCGCTTATCGGGTGAACTACATTCCCTAAGTACGAAAAGTGATTAGATTAAGCTTTGGGATGCACAAAATGACGTAAATGTTCATCGAATGACACAAATGCACTTATTGGAGGAACTACATCCTTAAGTACGAAAAGTGATTAGAATAAGCCTTGGGATGCACAAAATGACCTAAATGTTAAATTAATGACACAAACGCGCTTATTGGATGAAGTACATTCCTTAACTACGAAAAGTGATTAGATTAAGCCTTGGGATGCACAAAATGACGTAAATGTTCATCCAATGACACAAATGCACTTATTGGATGAACTACATCCTTAAGTACCAAAAGTGATTAGAATAAGCCTTGGGATGCACAAAATGACGTAAATGTTCATCCAATGACACAAATGCACTTATTGGATGAACTACATTCATTAAGTACGAAAAGTGATTAGAATAAGCATTGTGATGCACAAAATGTCCTAAATGTTAATTAATGACACAAACGCGTTTATCGGGTGAACTACATTCCTTAAGTACGAAAAGTGATTAGATTAAGCCTTGGGATGCACAAAATGACGTAAATGTTCATCCAATGACACAAATGCACTTATTGGATGAACTACATTCATTAAGTACGAAAAGTGATTAGAATAAGCATTGTGATGCACAAAATGTCCTAAATGTTAATTAATGACACAAACGCGCTTATCGGGTGAACTACATTCCTTAAGTACGAAAAGTGATTAGAATAAGCTTTGGGATGCACAAAATGACGTAAATGTTCATCCAATGACAAAAATGCACTTATTGGAGGAACTACATCCTTAAGTACGAAAAGTGATTAGAATAAGCCTTGGGATGCACAAAATGACCTAAATGTTAAATTAATGACACAAACGCGCTTATTGGATGAAGTACAGTCCTTAAGTACGAAAAGTGATTAGATTAAGCTTTGGGATGCACAAAATGACGTAAATGTTCATCCAATGACACAAATGCACATATTGCAGGAACTACATCCTTAAGTACGAGAAGTGATTAGAATAAGCCTTGGGATGCACAAAATGACCTAAATGTTAAATTAATGACACAAACGCGCTTATTGGATGAAGTACATTCCTTAAGTACGAAAAGTGATTAGATTAAGCCTTGGGATGCACAAAATGACGTAAATGTTCATCCAATGACACAAATGCACTTATTGGATGAACTTCAATCCTTAAGTACGAAAAGTGATTCGAATAAGCCTTGGGATGCACAAAATGACGTAAATGTTCATCCAATGACACAAATGCACTTATTGGATGAACTACATTCATTAAGTACAAAAAGTGATTTGAATAAGCATTGTGATGCACAAAATGACGTAAATGTTTATCCAATGACACAAATGCACTTATTGGATGAACTTCATTCCTTAAGTACGAAAACTGATTAGAATAAGCCTTGGGATGCACAAAATGACCTAAATGTTAAATTAATGACACAAACGCGCTTATTGGATGAAGTACATTCCTTAAGTACGAAAAGTGATTAGATTAAGCCTTGGGATGCACAAAATGACGTAAATGTTCATCCAATGACACAAAAGCACTTATTGGATGAACTACATCCTTAAGTACGAAAAGTGATTAGAATAAGCCTTGGGTCGCACAAAATGACCTAAATGTTAAATTAATGACACAAACGCGCTTATTGGATGAACTACATTCCTTAAGTACGAAAAGTGATTATATTAAGCCTTGGGATGCACAAAATGACGTAAATGTTCATCCAATGACAAAAATGCACTTATTGGATGAACTACATCCTTAAGTACGAAAAGTGATTAGAATAAGCCTTGGGATGCACAAAATGACCTAAATGTTAAATTAATGACACAAACGCGCTTATTGGATGAACTTCATTCCTTAAGTACGAAAAGTGATTAGAATAAGCTTTGGGATGCACAAAATGATGTAAATGTTCATCCAATGACACAAATGCACTTATTGGAGGAACTACATCCTTAAGTACGAAAAGTGATTAGAATAAGCTTTGGGATGCACAAAATGACCTAAATGTTAAATTAATGACACAAACGCGCTTATTGGATGAACTACATTCCTTAAGTACGAAAAGTGATTAGATTAAGCCTTGGGATGCACAAAATGACGTAAATGTTCATCCAATGACACAAATGCACTTATTGGATAAACTACATTCATTAAGTACGAAAAGTGATTAGAATAAGCATTGTGATGCACAAAATGTCCTAAATGTTAATTAATGACACAAACGCGCTTATCAGGTGAACTACATTCCTTAAGTACGAAAAGTGATTAGATTAAGCTTTGGGATGCACAAAATGACGTAAATGTTCATCCAATGACACAAATGCACTTATTTGATGAACTACATCCTTAAGTACGAAAAGTGATTAGAATAAGCCTTGGGATGCACAAAATGACCTAAATGTTAAATTAATGACACAAACGCGCTTATTGGATGAAGTACATTCCTTAAGTACGAAAAGTGATTAGATTAAGCCTTGGGATACACAAAATGACGTAAATGTTCATCCAATGACACAAATGCACTTATTGGATGAACTACATCCTTAAGTACAAAAAGTGATTAGATTAAGAATTGGGATGCACAAAATGACCTAAATGTTAAATTAATGACACAAACGCGCTTATTGGATGAACTACATTCCTTAAGTACGAAAAGTGATTAGAATAAGCCTTGGGATGCACAAAATGACGTAAATGTTCATCCAATGACACAAATGCACTTATTGGATGAACTACATTCATTAAGTACGAAAAGTGATTAGAATAAGCATTGTGATGCACAAAATGTCCTAAATGTTAATTAATGACACAAACGCGCTTATCGGGTGAACTACATTACTTAAGTACGAAAAGTGATTAGATTAAGCTTTGGGATGCACAAAATGACGTAAATGTTCATCCAATGACACAAATGCACTTATTGGAGGAACTACATCCTTAAGTACGAAAAGTGATTAGAATCAGCCTTGGGATGCACAAAATGACCTAAATGTTAAATTAATGACACAAACGCGCTTATTGGATGAAGTACATTCCTTAAGTACGAAAAGTGATTAGATTAAGCCTTGGGATGCACAAAATGACGTAAATGTTCATCCAATGACACAAATGCACTTATTGGATGAACTACATCCTTAAGTACGAAAAGTGATTAGAATAAGCCTTGGGATGCACAAAATGACCTAAATGTCAAATTAATGACACAAACGCGCTAATTGGATGAAGTACATTCCTTAAGTACGAAAAGTGATTAGATTAAGCCTTGGGATGCACAAAATGACGTAAATGTTCATCCAATGACACAAATGCACTTATTGGATGAACTACATCCTTAAGTACGAAAAGTGATTAGAATAAGCCTTGGGATGCACAAAATGACATAAATGTTAAATTAATGACACAAACGCGCTTATTGGATGAACTACATTCCTTAAGTACGAAAAGTGATTATATTAAGCCTTGGGATGCACAAAATGACGTAAATGTTCATCCAATGACAAAAATGCACTTATTGGATGAACTACATCCTTAAGTACGAAAAGTGATTAGAATAAGCCTTGGGATGCACAAAATGACCTAAATGTTAAATTAATGACACAAACGCGCTTATTGGATGAAGTACATTCCTTAAGTACGAAAAGTGATTAGATTAAGCCTTGGGATGCACAAAATGACGTAAATGTTCATCCAATGACACAAATGCACTTATTGGATGAACTACATCCTTAAGTACGAAATGTGATTAGAATAAGCCTTGGGATGCACAAAATGACCTAAATGTTAAATTAATGACACAAACGCGCTTATTGGATGAACTACATTCCTTAAGTACGAAAAGTGATTAGATTAAGCCTTGGGATGCACAAAATGACGTAAATGTTTATCCAATGACACAAATGCACTTATTGGATGAACTTCATTCCTTAAGTACGAAAAGTGATTAGAATAAGCCTAGGGATGCACAAAATGACGTAAATGTTCATCCAATGACACAAATGCACTTATTGGATGAACTTCATTCCTTAAGTACGAAAAGTGATTAGAATAAGCCTTGGGATGCACAAAATGACGTAAATGTTCATCCAATGACACAAATGCACTTATTGGATGAACTACATTCATTAAGTATGAAAAGTGATTTGATTAAGCATTGGGATGCACAAAATGTCCTAAATGTTAATTAATGACACAAACGCGCTTATCGGGTGAACTACATTCCTTAAGTACGAAAAGTGGTTAGATTAAGCTTTGGGATGCACAAAATGACGTAAATGTTCATCCAATGACACAAATGCACTTATTGGAGGCACTACATCCTTAAGTACGAAAAGTGATTGGAATAAGCCTTGGGATGCACAAAATGACCTAAATGTTAAATTAATGACACAAACGCGCTTATTGGATGAAGTACATTCCTTAAGTACGAAAAGTGATTAGATTAAGCCTTGGGATGCACAAAATGACGTAAATGTTCATCCAATGACACAAATGCACTTATTGGATGAACTACATCCTTAAGTACGAAAAGTGATTAGAATAAGCCTTGGGATGCACAAAATGACCTAAATGTTAAATTAATGACACAAACGCGCTTATTGGATGAAGTACATTCCTTAAGTACGAAAAGTGATTAGATTAAGCCTTGGGATGCACAAAATGATGTAAATGTTCATCCAATGACACAAATGCACTTATTGGATGAACTACATCCTTAAGTACGAAAAGTGATTAGAATAAGCCTTGGGATGCACAAAATGACCTAAATGTTAAATTAATGACACAAACGCACTGATTGGATGAAGTACATTCCTTAAGTACAAAAAGTGATTAGATTAAGCCTTGGGATGCACAAAATGACGTAAATGTTCATCCAATGACACAAATGCACTTATTGGATGAACTACATCCTTAAGTACGAAAAGTGATTAGAATAAGCCTTGGGATGCACAAAATGACGTAAATGTTCATCCAATGACACAAATGCACTTATTGGATGAACTACATTCATTAAGTACAAAAAGTGATTTGAATAAGCATTGTGATGCACAAAATGACGTAAATGTTTATCCAATGACACAAATGCACTTATTGGATGAACTTCATTCCTTAAGTACGAAAAGTGATTAGAATAAGCCTTGGGATGCACAAAATGACCTAAATGTTAAATTAATGACACAAACGCGCTTATTGGATGAAGTACATTCCTTAAGTACGAAAAGTGATTAGATTAAGCCTTGGGATGCACAAAATGACGTAAATGTTCATCCAATGACACAAATGCACTTATTGGATGAACTACATCCTTAAGTACAAAAAGTGATTAGAATAAGCCTTGGGTTGCACAAAATGACATAAATGTTAAATAAATGACACAAACGCGCTTATTGGATGAACTTCATTCCTTAAGTACGAAAAGTGATTAGAATAAGCTTTGGGATGCACAAAATGATGTAAATGTTCATCCAATGACACAAATGCACTTATTGGAGGAACTACATCCTTAAGTACGAAAAGTGATTAGAATAAGCCTTGGGATGCACAAAATGACCTAAATGTTAAATTAATGACACAAACGCGCTTATTGGATGAAGTACATTCCTTAAGTACGAAAAGTGATTAGATTAAGCCTTGGGATGCACAAAATGACGTAAATGTTCATCCAATGACACAAAAGCACTTATTGGATGAACTACATCCTTAAGTACGAAAAGTGATTAGAATAAGCCTTGGGATGCACAAAATGTCCTAAATGTTAATTAATGACACAAACGCGCTTATCAGGTGAACTACATACCTTAAGTACGTAAAGTGATTAGATTAAGCTTTGGGATGCACAAAATGACGTAAATGTTCATCCAATGACACAAATGCACTTATTGGAGGAAGTACATCCTTAAGTACGAAAAGTGATTGGAATAAGCCTTGGGATGCACAAAATGACCTAAATGTTAAATTAATGACACAAACGCGCTTATTGGATGAACTACATTCCTTAAGTACGAAAAGTGATTAGATTAAGCCTTGGGATTCACAAAATGATGTAAATGTTCATCCAATGACACAAATGCACTTATTGGATGAACTACATTCGTTAAGTACGAAAAGTGTTTAGAATAAGCATTGTGATGCACAAAATGACCTAAATGTTAAATTAATGACACAAACGCACTTATTGGATGAAGTACATTCCTTAAGTACGAAAAGTGATTAGATTAAGCCTTGGGATGCACAAAATGACGTAAATGTTCATCCAATGACACAAATGCACTTATTGGATGAACTACATCCTTAAGTACAAAAAGTGATTAGAATAACCCTTGGGATGCACAAAATGACGTAAATGTTCATCCAATGACACAAATGCACTTATTGGATGAACTACATTCATTAAGTACGAAAAGTGATTAGAATAAGCTTTGGGATGCACAAAATGTCCTAAATGTTAATTAATGACACAAACGCGCTTATTGGATGAACTACATTCCTTAAGTACGAAAAGTGATTAAAATAAGCCTTGGGATGCACAAAATGACGTAAATGTTCATCCAATGACACAAATGCACTTATTGGATGAACTACATTCATTAAGTACGAAAAGTGATTAGAATAAGCATTGTGATGCACAAAATGTCCTAAATGTTAATTAATGTCACAAACGCGCTTATCGGGTGAACTACATTCCCTAAGTACGAAAAGTGACTAGATTAAGCTTTGGGATGCACAAAATGACGTAAATGTTCATCCAATGACACAAATGCACTTATTGGATGAACTACATCCTTAAGTACGAAAAGTGATTAGAATAAGCCTTGGGATGCACAAAATGACCTAAATGTTAAATTAATGACACAAACGCGCTTATTGGATGAAGTACATTCCTTAAGTACGAAAAGTGATTAGATTAAGCCTTGGGATGCACAAAATGACGTAAATGTTCATCCAATGACACAAAAGCACTTATTGGATGAACTACATCCTTAAGTACGAAAAGTGATTAGAATAAGCCTTGGGATGCACAAAATGACCTAAATGTTAAATTAATGACACAAACGCGCTTATTGGATGAAGTACATTCCTTAAGTACGAAAAGTGATTAGATTAAGCCTTGGGATGCACAAAATGACGTAAATGTTCATCCAATGACACAAATGCACTTATTGGATGAACTACATCCTTAAGTACGAAATGTGATTAGAATAAGCCTTGGGATGCACAAAATGACCTAAATGTTAAATTAATGACACAAACGCGCTTATTGGATGAAGTACATTCCTTAAGTACGAAAAGTGATTAGATTAAGCCTTGGGATGCACAAAATGACGTAAATGTTCATCCAATGACACAAATGCACTTATTGGATGAACTACATCCTTAAGTACGAAAAGTGATTAGAATAAGCCTTGGGATGCCTAAAATGAACTAAATGTTAAATTAATGACACAAACGCGCTTATTGGATGAACTACATTCCTTAAGTACGAAATGTGATTAGATTAAGCCTTGGGATGCACAAAATGACGTAAATATTTATCCAATGACACAAATGCAATTATTGGATGGACTTCATTCCTTAAGACCGAAAAGTTATTAGAATAAGCCTTGGGATGCACAAAATGACGTAAATGTTCATCCAATGACACAAATGCACTTATTGGATGAACTACATTCATTAAGTACGAAAAGTGATTAGAATAAGCATTGTGATGCACAAAATGTCGTAAATGTTAATTAATGACACAAACGCGCTTATCGGGTGAACTACATTCCTTAAGTACGAAAAGTGATTAGATTAAGCTTTGGGATGCACAAAATGACGTAAATGTTCATCAAATGACACAAATGCACTTATTGGAGGCACTGCATCGTTAAGTACGAAAAGTGATTAGAATAAGCCTTGGGATGCACAAAATGACCTAAATGTTAAATTAATGACACAAACGCGCTTATTGGATGAAGTACATTCCTTAAGTACGAAAAGTGATTAGATTAAGCCTTGGGATGCACAAAATGACGTAAATGTTCATCCAATGACACAAATGCACTTATTGGATGAACTACATCCTTAAGTACGAAAAGTGATTAGAATAAGCCTTGGGATGCACAAAATGACCTAAATGTTAAATTAATGACACAAACGCGCTTATTGGAGGAACTACATTCCTTAAGTACGAAAAGTGATTAGATTAAGCCTTGGGATGCACAAAATGACGTAAATGTTTATCCAATGACACAAATGCACTTATTGGATGAACTTCATTCCTTAAGTACGAAAAGTGATTAGAATAAGCCTTGGGATGCACAAAATGACCTAAATGTTAAATTAATGACACAAACGCGCTTATTGCATGAACTACATTCCTTAAGTCCGAAAAGTGATTAGATTAAGCCTTGGAATGCACAAAATGACGTAAATGTTTATCCAATGACACAAATGCAATTATTGGATGAACTTCATTCCTTAAGTACGAAAAGTGATTAGAATAAGCCTTGGGATGCACAAAATGACGTAAATGTTCATCCAATGACACAAATGCACTTATTGGATGAACTACATCCTTAAGTACGAAAAGTGATTAGAATAAGCCTTGGGATGCACAAAATGACATAAATGTTAAATAAATGACACAAACGCGCTTATTGGATGAACTACATTCCATAAGTACGAAAAGTGATTAGAATAAGCCTTGGGATGTACAAAATGTCGTAAATGTTAAATTAATGACACAAACGCGCTTATCGGGTGAACTACATTCCTTAAGTACGAAAAGTGATTAGAATAAGCCTTGGGATGCACAAAATGACGTAAATGTTTATCCAATGACACAAAATGCACTTATTGGATGAACTTCATTCCTTAAGTACGAAAAGTGATTAGAATAAGCCTTGGGATGCAAAAAGTGACGTAAATGATCATCCAATGACACAAATGCACTTATTGGATGAACTACATTCATTAAGTACGAAAAGTGATTAGAATAAGCATTGTGATGCACAAAATGTCCTAAATGTTAATTAATGACACAAACGCGCTTATCGGGTGAACTACATTCCTTAAGTACGAAAAGTGATTAGATTAAGCTTTGGGATGCACAAAAAGACGTAAATGTTCATCCAATGACACAAATGCACTTATTGGATGAACTACATCCTTAAATACGAAAAGTGATTAGAATAAGCCTGGGGATGCACAAAATGACCTAAATGTTAAATTAATATCACAAACGCGCTTATTGGATGAACTTCATTCCTTAAGTACGAAAAGTGATTATAATAAGCCTTGGGATGCACAAAATGACGTAAATGTTCATCCAATGACACAAATGCACTTATTGGATGAACTACATTCATTAAGTACGAAAAGTGATTAGAATAAGCATTGTGATGCACAAAATGACCTAAATGTTAAATTAATGACACAAACGCGATTATTGGATGAACTACATTCCTTAAGTACGAAAAGTGATTAGAATAAGCCTTGGGATGCACAAAATGACGTAAATGTTCATCCAATGACACAAATGCACTTATTGGAGGAACTACATCCTTAAGTACGAAAAGTGATTAGAATAAGCCTTGGGATACACAAAATGACGTAAATGTTTATCAAATGACACAAATGCACTTATTGGATGAACTACATCCTTAAGTACGAAAAGTGATTAGAATAAGCCTTGGGATGCACAAAATGACCTAAATGTTAAATTAATGACACAAACGCGCTTATTGGATGAAGTACATTCCTTAAGTACGAAAAGGGATTAGATTAAGCCTTGGGATGCACAAAATGACGTAAATGTTCATCCAATGACACAAATGCACTTATTGGATGAACTACATCCTTAAGTACGAAAAGTGATTAGAATAAGCCTTGGGATGCACAAAATGACCTAAATGTTAAATTAATGACACAAACGCGCTTATTGGAGGAACTACATTCCTTAAGTACGAAAAGTGATTAGATTAAGCCTTGGGATGCACAAAATGACGTAAATGTTTATCCAATGACACAAATGCACTTATTGGATGAACTTCATTCCTTAAGTACGAAAAGTGATTAGAATAAGCCTTGGGATGCACAAAATGACCTAAATGTTAAATTAATGACACAAACGCGCTTATTGGATGAACTACATTCCTTAAGTCCGAAAAGTGATTAGATTAAGCCTTGGAATGCACAAAATGACGTAAATGTTTATCCAATGACACAAATGCAATTATTGGATGAACTTCATTCCTTAAGTACGAAAAGTCATTAGAATAAGCCTTGGGATGCACAAAATGACGTAAATGTTCATCCAATGACACAAATGCACTTATTGGATGAACTTCATTCCTTAAGTACGAAAAGTGATTAGAATAAGCCTTGGGATGCACAAAATGACGTAAATGTTCATCCAATGACACAAATGCACTTATTGGATGAACTACATTCATTAGGTACGAAAAGTGATTTGATTAAGCATTGGGATGCACAAAATGTCCTAAATGTTAATTAATGACACAAACGCGCTTATCGGGTGAACTACATTCCTTAAGTACGAAAAGTGATTAGATTAAGCTTTGGGATGCACAAAATGACGTAAATGTTCATCCAATGACACAAATACACTTATTGGAGGCACTACATCCTTAAGTACGAAAAGTGATTTGAATAAGCCTTGGGATGCACAAAATGACGTAAATGTTAAATTAATGACACAAACGCGCTTATTGGATGAAGTACATTCCTTAAGTACGAAAAGTGATTAGATTAAGCCTTGGGATGCACAAAATGACGTAAATGTTCATCCAATGACACAAATGCACTTATTGGATGAACTACATCCTTAAGTACGAAAAGTGATTAGAATAAGCCTTGGGATGCATAAAATGACTTAAATGTTAAATTAATGACACAAACGCGCTTATTGGATGAACTACATTCATTATGTACGAAAAGTGATTAGAATAAGCATTGTGATGCACAAAATGTCCTAAATGTTAATTAATGACACAAACGCGCTTATCGGGTGAACTACATTCCTTAAGTACGAAAAGTGATTAGATTAAGCTTTGGGATGCACAAAATGACGTAAATGTTCATCCAATGACACAAATACACATATTGCAGGAACTACATCCTTAAGTACGAAAAGTGATTAGAATAAGCCTTGGGATGCACAAAATGACCTAAATGTTAAATTAATGACACAAACGCGCTTATTGGATGAACTACATTCCTTAAGTACGAAAAGTGATTAGAATAAGCCTTGGGATGCACAAAATGACATAAATGTTCATCCAATGACACAAATGCACTTATTGGATAAACTACATGCATTAAGTACGAAAAGTGATTAGAATAAGCCTTGGGATGCACAAAATGACGTAAATGTTCATCCAATGACACAAATGCACTTATTGGATGAACTACATTCATTAAGTACGAAAAGTGATTAGAATAAGCATTGTGATGCACAAAATGTCCTAAATGTTAATTAATGACACAAACGCGCTTATCGGGTGAACTACATTCCTTAAGTATGAAAAGTGATTAGATTAAGCTTTGGGATGCACAAAATGACGTAAATGTTCATCCAATGACACAAATGCACTTATTGGATGAACTACATCCTTAAGTACGAAAAGTGATTAGAATAAGCCTTGGGATGCACAAAATGACCTAAATGTTAAATTAATGACACAAACGTGCTTATTGGATGAACTACATTCCTTAAGTACGAAAAGTGATTAGATTAAGCCTTCGGATGCACAAAATGACGTAAATGTTTATCCAATGACACAAATGCACTTATTGGATGAACTACATTCGTTAAGTACGAAAAGTGTTTAGAATAAGCATTGTGATGCACAAAATGACCTAAATGTTAAATTAATGACACAAACGCACTTATTGGATGAAGTACATTCCTTAAGTACGAAAAGTGATTAGATTAAGCCTTGGGATGCACAAAATGACGTAAATGTTCATCCAATGACACAAAAGCACTTATTGGATGAACTACATCCTTAAGTACGAAAAGTGATTAGAATAAGCCTTGGGATGCACAAAATGACCTAAATGTTAAATTAATGACACAAACGTGCTTATTGGATGAACTACATTCCTTAAGTACGAAAAGTGATTAGATTAAGCCTTCGGATGCACAAAATGACGTAAATGTTTATCCAATGACACAAATGCACTTATTGGATGAACTACATTCGTTAAGTACGAAAAGTGTTTAGAATAAGCATTGTGATGCACAAAATGACCTAAATGTTAAATTAATGACACAAACGCACTTATTGGATGAAGTACATTCCTTAAGTACGAAAAGTGATTAGATTAAGCCTTGGGATGCACAAAATGACGTAAATGTTCATCCAATGACACAAATGCACTTATTGGATGAACTACATCCTTAAGTACAAAAAGTGATTAGAATAACCCTTGGGATGCACAAAATGACGTAAATGTTCATCCAATGACACAAATGCACTTATTGGATGAACTACATTCATTAAGTACGAAAAGTGATTAGAATAAGCTTTGGGATGCACAAAATGTCCTAAATGTTAATTAATGACACAAACGCGCTTATTGGATGAACTACATTCCTTAAGTACGAAAAGTGATTAAAATAAGCCTTGGGATGCACAAAATGACGTAAATGTTCATCCAATGACACAAATGCACTTATTGGATGAACTACATTCATTAAGTACGAAAAGTGATTAGAATAAGCATTGTGATGCACAAAATGTCCTAAATGTTAATTAATGTCACAAACGCGCTTATCGGGTGAACTACATTCCCTAAGTACGAAAAGTGACTAGATTAAGCTTTGGGATGCACAAAATGACGTAAATGTTCATCCAATGACACAAATGCACTTATTGGAGGCACTACATCCTTAAGTACGAAAAGTGATTAGAATAAGCCTTGGGATGCACAAAATGACCTAAATGTTAAATTAATGACACAAACGCGCTTATTGGATAAAGTACATTCCTTAAGTACGAAAAGTGATTAGATTAAGCCTTGGGATGCACAAAATGACGTAAATGTTCATCCAATGACACAAATGCACTTATTGGATGAACTACATCCTTAAGTACGAAAAGTGATTAGAATAAGACTTGGGATGCACAAAATGACCAAAATGTTAAATTAAGGACACAAACGCGCTTATTGGATGAACTACATTCCTTAAGTACGAAAAGTGATTAGAATAAGC
>JBBPBO010000003.1:30197844-30221766 GCA_037974295.1 Cicer cuneatum
ATTGGATGAAGTACATTCCTTAAGTACGAATAGTGATTAGATTAAGCCTTGGGATGCACAAAATGACGTAAATGTTAATCCAATGACACAAATGCACTTATTGGATGAACTACATCCTTAAGTACGAAAAGTGATTAGAATAAGCATTGTGATGCACAAAATGTCCTAAATGTTAATTAATGACACAAACGCGCTTATCGGGTGAACTACATTCCCTAAGTACGAAAAGTGATTAGATTAAGCTCTGGGATGCACAAAATGACGTAACTGTTCATCCAATGACACAAATGCATTTATTGGAGGAACTACATCCTTAAGTACGAAAAGTGATTAGAATAAGCCTTGGGATACACAAAATGACGTAAATGTTTATCAAATGACACAAATGCACTTATTGGACGAACTACATCCTTAAGTACGAAAAGTGATTAGAATAAGCCTTGGGATGCACAAAATGACCTAAATGTTAAATTAATGACACAAACGCGCTTATTGGATGAAGTACATTCCTTAAGTACGAAAAGTGATTAGAATAAGCCTTGGGATGCACAAAATGACGTAAATGTTCATCCAATGACACAAATGCGCTTATTGGATGAACTACATTCATTATGTACGAAAAGTGATTAGAATAAGCATTGTGATGCACAAAATGTCCTAAATGTTAATTAATGACACAAACGCGCTTATCGGGTGAACTACATTCCCTAAGTACGAAAAGTGATTAGATTAAGCTTTGGGATGCACAAAATGACGTAAATGTTCATCCAATGACACAAATGCACTTATTGGAGGAACTACATCCTTAAGTACGAAAAGTGATTAGAATAAGCCTTGGGATGCACAAAATGACGTAAATGTTCATCCAATGACACAAATGCACTTATTGGATGAACTACATCCTTAAGTACGAAAAGTGATTAGAATAAGCCTGGGGATGCACAAAATGACCTAAATGTTAAATTAATATCACAAACGCGCTTATTGGATGAACTACATTCCTTAAGTACGAAAAGTGATTAGATTAAGCTTTGGGATGCACAAAATGACGTAAATGTTCATCCAATGACACAAATGCACTTATTGGAGGAACTACATCCTTAAGTACGAAAAGTGATTAGAATAAGCCTTGGGATGCACAAAATGACCTCAATGTTAAATTAATGACACAAACGCGCTTATTGGATGAACTACATTCCTTAAGTACGAAAAGTGATTAGAATAAGCCTTGGGATGCACAAAATGACGTAAATGTTCATCCAATGACACAAATGCACTTATTGGATGAACTACATTCATTAAGTACGAAAAGTGATTAGAATAAGCATTGTGATGCACAAAATGTCCTAAATGTTAATAAATGACACAAACGCGCTTATCGGGTGAACTACATTCCTTAAGTACGAAAAGTGATTAGATTAAGCTTTGGGATGCACAAAATGACGTAAATGTTCATCCAATGACACAAATGCACTTTTTTTCAGGAACTACATCCTTAAGTACGAAAAGTGATTAGAATAAGCCTTGGGATGCACAAAATGACCTAAATGTTAAATTAATGACACAAACGCGATTATTGGATGAACTACATTCCTTAAGTACGAAAAGTGATTAGAATAAGCCTTGGGATGCACAAAATGACGTAAATGTTCATCCAATGACACAAATGCACTTATTGGATGAACTACATCCTTAAATACGAAAAGTGATTAGAATAAGCCTGGGGATGCACAAAATGACCTAAATGTTAAATTAATATCACAAACGCGCTTATTGGATGAACTTCATTCCTTAAGTACGAAAAGTGATTAGAATAAGCCTTGGGATGCACAAAATGACGTAAATGTTCATCCAATGACACAAATGCACTTATTGGATGAACTACATTCATTAAGTACGAAAAGTGATTAGAATAAGCATTGTGATGCACAAAATGTCCTAAACGTTAATTAATGACACAAACGCGCTTATCGGGTGAACTATATTCCTTAAGTACGAAAAGTGATTAGATTAAGCTTTGGGATGCACAAAATGACGTAAATGTTCATCCAATGACACAAATGCACTTATTGGAGGCACTACATCCTTAAGTACGAAAAGTGATTAGAATAAGCCTTGGGATGCACAAAATGACCTAAATGTTAAATTAATGACACAAACGCGCTTATTGGATGAAGTACATTCCTTAAGTACGAAAAGTGATTAGATTAAGCCTTGGGATGCACAAAATGACGTAAATGTTCATCCAATGACACAAATGCACTTATTGGATGAACTACATTCATTAAGTACGAAAAGTGATTAGAATAAGCATTGTGATGCACAAAATGTCCTAAATGTTAATTAATGACACAAACGCGCTTATCTGGTGAACTACATTCCTTAAGTACGAAAAGTGATTAGATTAAGCTTTGGGATGCACAAAATGACGTAAATGTTCATCCAATGACACAAATGCACTTATTGGAGGAACTACATCCTTAAGTACGAAAAGTGATTAGAATAAGCCTTGGGATGCACAAAATGACCTAAATGTTAAATTAATGACACAAACGCGCTTATTGGATGAAGTACATTCCTTAAGTACGAAAAGTGATTAGATTAAGCCTTGGGATGCACAAAATGACGTAAATGTTCATCCAATGACACAAATGCACTTATTGGATGAACTACATTCATTAAGTACGAAAAGTGATTAGAATAAGCATTGTGATGCACAAAATGTCCTAAATGTTAATTAATGACACAAACGCGCTTATCGGGTGAACTACATTCCTTAAGTACGAAAAGTGATTAGATTAAGCTTGGGGATGCACAAAATGACGTAAATGTTCATCCAATGACACAAATGCACATATTGCAGGAACTACATCCTTAAGTACGAAAAGTGATTAGAATAAGCCTTGGGATGCACAAAATGACCTAAATGTTAAATTAATGACACAAACGCGCTTATTGGATGAACTACATTCCTTAAGTACGAAAAGTGATTAGAATAAGCCTTGGGATGCACAAAATGACGTAAATGTTCATCCAATGACACAAATGCACTTGTTGGAGGAACTAGATCCTTAAGTACGAAAAGTGATTCGAATAAGCCTTGGGATGCACAAAATGACCTAAATGTTAAATTAATGACACAAACGCGCTTATTGGATGAAGTACATTCCTTAAGTACGAAAAGTGATTAGATTAAGCCTTGGGATGCACAAAATGACGTAAATGTTCATCCAATGACACAAATGCACTTATTGGATGAACTACATTCATTATGTACGAAAAGTGATTAGAATAAGCATTGTGATGCACAAAATGTCCTAAATGTTAATTAATGACACAAACGCGCTTATCGGGTGAACTACATTCCTTAAGTACGAAAAGTGATTAGATTAAGCTTGGGGATGCACAAAATGACGTAAATGTTCATCCAATGACACAAATGCACATATTGCAGGAACTACATCCTTAAGTACGAAAAGTGATTAGAATAAGCCTTGGGATGCACAAAATGACCTAAATGTTAAATTAATGATCAAACGCGCTTATTGGATGAACTACATTCCTTAAGTACGAAAAGTGATTAGAATAAGCCTTGGGATGCACAAAATGACGTAAATGTTCATCCAATGACACAAATGCACTTGTTGGAGGAACTAGATCCTTAAGTACGAAAAGTGATTCGAATAAGCCTTGGGATGCACAAAATGACCTAAATTTTAAATTAATGACACAAACGCGCTTATTGGATGAAGTACATTCCTTAAGTACGAAAAGTGATTAGATTAAGCCTTGGGATGCACAAAATGACGTAAATGTTCATCCAATGACACAAATGCACTTATTGGATGAACTACATTCATTAAGTACGAAAAGTGATTAGAATAAGCATTGTGATGCACAAAATGTCCTAAATGTTAATTAATGACACAAACGCGCTTATCGGGTGAACTACATTCCCTAAGTACGAAAAGTGATTAGATTAAGCTTTGGGATGCACAAAATGACTTAAATGTTCATCCAATGACACAAATGCACTTATTGGATGAACTACATCCTTAAGTACGAAAAGTGATTAGAATAAGCCTTGGGATGCACAAAATGACCTAAATGTTAAATTAATGACACAAACGCGCTTATTAGATGAACTACAGTCCTTAAGTACGAAAAGTGATTAGATTAAGCATTGGGATGCACAAAATGACGTAAATGTTCATCCAATGACACAAATGCACTTATTGGATGAACTACATCCTTAAGTACGAAAAGTGATTAGAATAAGCCTTGGGATGCACAAAATGACGTAAATGTTCATCCAATGACACAAATGCACTTATTGGATGAACTACATTCATTAAGTACGAAAAGTGATTAAAATAAGCATTGTGATGCACAAAATGTCCTAAATGTTAATTAATGACACAAACGCGCTTATCGGGTGAACTACATTCCTTAAGTACGAAAAGTGATTAGATTAAGCTTTGGGATGCACAAAATGACGTAAATGTTCATCCAATGACACAAATGCACTTATTGGATGAACTACGTCCTTAAGTACGAAAAGTGATTAGAATAAGCCTGGGGATGCACAAAATGACCTAAATGTTAAATTAATATCACAAACGCGCTTATTGGATGAACTACATTCCTTAAGTACGAAAAGTGATTAGATTAAGTCTTGGGATGCACAAAATGACGTAAATGTTCATCCAATGACACAAATGCACTTATTGGATGAACTTCATTCCTTAAGTACAAAAAGTGATTAGAATAAGCATTGTGATGCACAAAATGTCGTAAATTTTAATTAATGACACAAACGCGCTTATCGGGTGAACTACATTCCTTAAGTACGAAAAGTGATTAGATTAAGCTTTGGGATGCACAAAATGACGTAAATGTTCATCCAATGACACAAATGCACTTATTGGAGGAACTACATCCTTAAGTACGAAAAGTGATTAGAATAAGCCTTGGGATGCACAAAATGACCTAAATGTTAAATTAATGACACAAACGCGCTTATTGGATGAAGTACATTCCTTAAGTACGAAAAGTGATTAGAATAAGCCTTGGGATGCACAAAATGACGTAAATGTTCATCCAATGACACAAATGCGCTTATTGGATGAACTACATTCATTATGTACGAAAAGTGATTAGAATAAGCATTGTGATGCACAAAATGTCCTAAATGTTAATTAATGACACAAACGCGCTTATCGGGTGAACTACATTCCCTAAGTACGAAAAGTGATTAGATTAAGCTCTGGGATGCACAAAATGACGTAACTGTTCATCCAATGACACAAATGCACTTATTGGAGGAACTACATCCTTAAGTACGAAAAGTGATTAGAATAAGCCTTGGGATACACAAAATGACGTAAATGTTTATCAAATGACACAAATGCACTTATTGGATGAACTACATCCTTAAGTACGAAAAGTGATTAGAATAAGCCTTGGGATGCACAAAATGACCTAAATGTTAAATTAATGACACAAACGCGCTTATTGGATGAAGTACATTCCTTAAGTACGAAAAGTGATTAGAATAAGCCTTGGGATGCACAAAATGACGTAAATGTTCATCCAATGACACAAATGCGCTTATTGGATGAACTACATTCATTATGTACGAAAAGTGATTAGAATAAGCATTGTGATGCACAAAATGTCCTAAATGTTAATTAATGACACAAACGCGCTTATCGGGTGAACTACATTCCTTAAGTACGAAAAGTGATTAGATTAAGCTTGGGGATGCCCAAAATGACGTAAATGTTCATCCAATGACACAAATGCACATATTGCAGGAACTACATCCTTAAGTACGAAAAGTGATTAGAATAAGCCTTGGGATGCACAAAATGACCTAAATGTTAAATTAATGACACAAACGCGCTTATTGGATGAAGTACATTCCTTAAGTACGAAAAGTGATTAGATTAAGCCTTGGGATGCACAAAATGACGTAAATGTTCATCCAATGACACAAATGCACTTATTGGATGAACTACATTCATTAAGTACGAAAAGTGATTAGAATAAGCATTGTGATGCACAAAATGTCCTAAATGTTAATTAATGACACAAACGCGCTTATCGGGTGAACTACATTCCCTAAGTACGAAAAAGTGATTAGATTAAACTTTGGGATGCACAAAATGACTTAAATGTTCATCCAATGACACAAATGCACTTATTGGAGGAACTACATCCTTAAGTACGAAAAGTGATTAGAATAAGCCTTGGGATGCAAAAAATGACCTAAATGTTAAATTAATGACACAAACGCGCTTATCGGGTGAAGTACATTCCTTAAGTACGAAAAGTGATTAGATTAAGCCTTGGGATGCACAAAATGACGTAAATGTTCATCCAATGACACAAATGCACTTATTGGAGGAACTACATCCTTAAGTACGAAAAGTGATTAGAATAAGCCTTGGGATACACAAAATGACGTAAATGTTTATCAAATGACACAAATGCACTTATTGGATGAACTACATCCTTAAGTACGAAAAGTGATTAGAATAAGCCTTGGGATGCACAAAATGACCTAAATGTTAAATTAATGACACAAACGCGCTTATTGGATAAAGTACATTCCTTAAGTACGAAAAGTGATTAGAATAAGCCTTGGGATGCACAAAATGACGTAAATGTTCATCCAATGACACAAATGCGCTTATTGGATGAACTACATTCATTATGTACGAAAAGTGATTAGAATAAGCATTGTGATGCACAAAATGTCCTAAATGTTAATTAATGACACAAACGCGCTTATCGGGTGAACTACATTCCTTAAGTACGAAAAGTGATTAGATTAAGCTTGGGGATGCACAAAATGACGTAAATGTTCATCCAATGACACAAATGCACATATTGCAGGAACTACATCCTTAAGTACGAAAAGTGATTAGAATAAGCCTTGGGATGCACAAAATGACCTAAATGTTAAATTAATGATCAAACGCGCTTATTGGATGAACTACATTCCTTAAGTACGAAAAGTGATTAGAATAAGCCTTGGGATGCACAAAATGACGTAAATGTTCATCCAATGACACAAATGCACTTGTTGGAGGAACTAGATCCTTAAGTACGAAAAGTGATTCGAATAAGCCTTGGGATGCACAAAATGACCTAAATTTTAAATTAATGACACAAACGCGCTTATTGGATGAAGTACATTCCTTAAGTACGAAAAGTGATTAGATTAAGCCTTGGGATGCACAAAATGACGTAAATGTTCATCCAATGACACAAATGCACTTATTGGATGAACTACATTCATTAAGTACGAAAAGTGATTAGAATAAGCATTGTGATGCACAAAATGTCCTAAATGTTAATTAATGACACAAACGCGCTTATCGGGTGAACTACATTCCCTAAGTACGAAAAGTGATTAGATTAAGCTTTGGGATGCACAAAATGACTTAAATGTTCATCCAATGACACAAATGCACTTATTGGATGAACTACATCCTTAAGTACGAAAAGTGATTAGAATAAGCCTTGGGATGCACAAAATGACCTAAATGTTAAATTAATGACACAAACGCGCTTATTAGATGAACTACAGTCCTTAAGTACGAAAAGTGATTAGATTAAGCCTTGGGATGCACAAAATGACGTAAATGTTCATCCAATGACACAAATGCACTTATTGGATGAACTACATTCATTAAGTACGAAAAGTGATTAGAATAAGCATTGTGATGCACAAAATGTCCTAAATGTTAATTAATGACACAAACGCGCTTATCGGGTGAACTACATTCCCTAAGTACGAAAAGTGATTAGATTAAGCCTTGGGAGGCACAAATGACGTAACTGTTCATCCAATGACACAAATGCACTTATTGGATGAACTACATCCTTAAGTACGAAAAGTGATTAGAATAAGCCTTGGGATGCACAAAATGACCTAAATGTTAAATTAATGACACAAACGCGCTTATTAGATGAACTACAGTTCTTAAGTACGAAAAGTGATTAGATTAAGCCTTGGGATGCACAAAATGACGTAAATGTTTATCCAATGACACAAATGCACTTATTGGATGAACTTCATTCCTTAAGTACGAAAAGTGATTAGAATAAGCCTTGGGATGCACAAAATGACGTAAATGTTCATCCAATGACACAAATGCACTTATTGGATGAACTACATTCATTAAGTACGAAAAGTGATTAGAATAAGCATTGTGATGCACAAAATGTCCTAAATGTTAATAAATGACACAAACGCGCTTATCGGGTGAACTACATTCCTTAAGTACGAAAAGTGATTAGATTAAGCTTTGGGATGCACAAAATGACGTAAATGTTCATCCAATGACACAAATGCACATATTGCAGGAACTACATCCTTAAGTACGAAAAGTGATTAGAATAAGCCTTGGGATGCACAAAATGACCTAAATGTTAAATGAATACACAAACGCGCTTATTGGATGAACTACATTCCTTAAGTACGAAAAGTGATTAGATTAAGCCTTGGGATGCACAAAATGACGTAAATGTTTATCCAATGACACAAATGCACTTATTGGATGAACTTCATTCCTTAAGTACGAAAAGTGATTAGAATAAGCCTTGGGATGCACAAAATGACGTAAATGTTCATCCAATGACACAAATGCGCTTATTGGATGAACTACATTCATTATGTACGAAAAGTGATTAGAATAAGCATTGTGATGCACAAAATGTCCTAAATGTTAATTAATGACACAAACGCGCTTATCGGGTGAACTACATTCCTTAAGTACGAAAAGTGATTAGATTAAGCTTGGGGATGCACAAAATGACGTAAATGTTCATCCAATGACACAAATGCACTTATTGGATGAACTACATCCTTAAGTACGAAAAGTGATTAGAATAAGCCTTGGGATGCACAAAATGACCTAAATGTTAAATTAATGACACAAACGCGCTTATTGGATGAAGTACATTCCTTAAGTACGAAAAGTGATTAGAATAAGCCTTGGGATGCACAAAATGACGTAAATGTTCATCCAATGACACAAATGCGCTTATTGGATGAACTACATTCATTATGTACGAAAAGTGATTAGAATAAGCATTGTGATGCACAAAATGTCCTAAATGTTAATTAATGACACAAACGCGCTTATCGGGTGAACTACATTCCCTAAGTACGAAAAGTGATTAGATTAAGCTCTGGGATGCACAAAATGACGTAACTGTTCATCCAATGACACAAATGCACTTATTGGAGGAACTACATCCTTAAGTACGAAAAGTGATTAGAATAAGCCTTGGGATACACAAAATGACGTAAATGTTTATCAAATGACACAAATGCACTTATTGGATGAACTACATCCTTAAGTACGAAAAGTGATTAGAATAAGCCTTGGGATGCACAAAATGACCTAAATGTTAAATTAATGACACAAACGCGCTTATTGGATGAAGTACATTCCTTAAGTACGAAAAGTGATTAGAATAAGCCTTGGGATGCACAAAATGACGTAAATGTTCATCCAATGACACAAATGCGCTTATTGGATGAACTACATTCATTATGTACGAAAAGTGATTAGAATAAGCATTGTGATGCACAAAATGTCCTAAATGTTAATTAATGACACAAACGCGCTTATCGGGTGAACTACATTCCTTAAGTACGAAAAGTGATTAGATTAAGCTTGGGGATGCCCAAAATGACGTAAATGTTCATCCAATGACACAAATGCACATATTGCAGGAACTACATCCTTAAGTACGAAAAGTGATTAGAATAAGCCTTGGGATGCACAAAATGACCTAAATGTTAAATTAATGACACAAACGCGCTTATTGGATGAAGTACATTCCTTAAGTACGAAAAGTGATTAGATTAAGCCTTGGGATGCACAAAATGACGTAAATGTTCATCCAATGACACAAATGCACTTATTGGATGAACTACATTCATTAAGTACGAAAAGTGATTAGAATAAGCATTGTGATGCACAAAATGTCCTAAATGTTAATTAATGACACAAACGCGCTTATCGGGTGAACTACATTCCCTAAGTACGAAAAGTGATTAGATTAAGCTTTGGGATGCACAAAATGACTTAAATGTTCATCCAACGACACAAATGCACTTATTGGAGGAACTACATCCTTAAGTACGAAAAGTGATTAGAATAAGCCTTGGGATGCACAAAATGACCTAAATGTTAAATTAATGACACAAACGCGCTTATTAGATGAACTACAGTCCTTAAGTACGAAAAGTGATTAGATTAAGCATTGGGATGCACAAAATGACGTAAATGTTCATCCAATGACACAAATGCACTTATTGGATGAACTACATCCTTAAGTACGAAAAGTGATTAGAATAAGCCTGGGGATGCACAAAATGACGTAAATGTTCATCCAATGACACAAATGCACTTATTGGATGAACTTCATTCCTTAAGTACGAAAAGTGATTAGAATAAGCATTGTGATGCACAAAATGTCCTAAATGTTAATTAATGACACAAACGCGCTTATCGGGTGAACTACATTCCTTAAGTACGAAAAGTGATTAGATTAAGCTTTGGGATGCACAAAATGACGTAAATGTTCATACAATGACACAAATGCACTTATTGGAGGAACTACATCCTTAAGTACGAAAAGTGATTAGAATAAGCCTTGGGATGCACAAAATGACGTAAATGTTCATCCAATGACACAAATGCACTTATTGGATGAACTACATCCTTAAGTACGAAAAGTGATTAGAATAAGCCTGGGGATGCACAAAATGACGTAAATGTTCATCCAATGACACAAATGCACTTATTGGATGAACTTCATTCCTTAAGTACGAAAAGTGATTAGAATAAGCATTGTGATGCACAAAATGTCCTAAATGTTAATTAATGACACAAACGCGCTTATCGGGTGAACTACATTCCTTAAGTACGAAAAGTGATTAGATTAAGCCTTGGGATGCACAAAATGACGTAAATGTTCATCCAATGACACAAATGCACTTATTGGATGAACTACATTCATTAAGTACGAAAAGTGATTAGAATAAGCATTGTGATGCACAAAATGTCCTAAATGTTAATTAATGACACAAACGCGCTTATCGGGTGAACTACATTCCCTAAGTACGAAAAAGTGATTAGATTAAACTTTGGGATGCACAAAATGACTTAAATGTTCATCCAATGACACAAATGCACTTATTGGAGGAACTACATCCTTAAGTACGAAAAGTGATTAGAATAAGCCTTGGGATGCAAAAAATGACCTAAATGTTAAATTAATGACACAAACGCGCTTATCGGGTGAAGTACATTCCTTAAGTACGAAAAGTGATTAGATTAAGCCTTGGGATGCACAAAATGACGTAAATGTTCATCCAATGACACAAATGCACTTATTGGATGAACTACATCCTTAAGTACGAAAAGTGATTAGAATAAGCCTTGGGATGCACAAAATGACCTAAATGTTAAATTAATGATACAAACGCGCTTATTAGATGAACTACAGTCCTTAAGTACGAAAAGTGATTAGATTAAGCCTTGGGATGCACAAAATGACGTAAATGTTTATCCAATGACGCAAATGCACTTATTGGATGAACTTCATTCCTTAAGTACGAAAAGTGATTAGAATAAGCCTTGGGATGCACAAAATGACCTAAATGTTCATCCAATGACACAAATGCACTTATTGGATGAACTACATTCATTAAGTACGAAAAGTGATTAGAATAAGAATTGTGATGCACAAAATGTCCTAAATGTTAAATTAATATCACAAACGCGCTTATTGGATGAACTACATTCCTTAAGTACGAAAAGTGATTAGATTAAGCCTTGGGATGCACAAAATGACGTAAATGTTCATCCAATGACACAAATGCACTTATTGGATGAACTACATCCTTAAGTACGAAAAGTGATTAGAATAAGCCTTGGGATGCACAAAATGACATAAATGATAAATAAATGACACAAACGCGTTTATTGGATGAAGTACATTCCTTAAGTACAAAAAGTGATTAGATTAAGCCTTGGGATGCACAAAATGACGTAAATGTTTATCCAATGACACAAATGCACTTATTGGATGAACTTCATTCCTTAAGTACGAAAAGTGATTAGAATAAGCCTTGGGATGCATAAAATGACGTAAATGTTCATCCAATGACACAAATGCACTTATTGGATGAACTACATTCATTAAGTACGAAAAGTGATTAGAATAAGCATTGTGATGCACAAAATGTCCTAAATGTTCATCCAATGACACAAATGCACTTATTGGATGAACTACATCCTGAAGTACGAAAAGTGATTAGAATAAGCCTTGGGATGCACAAAATGACATAAATGATAAATAAATGACACAAACGCGTTTATTGGATGAAGTACATTCCTTAAGTACGAAAAGTGATTAGATTAAGCCTTGGGATGCACAAAATGACGTAAATGTTTATCCAATGACACAAATGCACTTATTGGATGAACTTCATTCCTTAAGTACGAAAAGTGATTAGAATAAGCCTTGGGATGCACAAAATGACCTAAATGTTCATCCAATGACACAAATGCACTTATTGGAAGAACTACATTCATTAAGTACGAAAAGTGATTAGAATAACCATTGTGATGCACAAAATGTCCTAAATGTTATTTAATGACACAAACGCGCTTATCGGGTGAACTACATTACTTAAGTACGAAAAGTGATTAGATTAAGCTTTGGGATGCACAAAATGACGTAAATGTTCATCCAATGACACAAATGCACTTATTGGAGGAACTACATCCTTAAGTACGAAAAGTGATTAGAATAAGCCTTGGGATGCACAAAATGACCTAAATTTTAAATTAATGACACAAACGCGCTTATTGGATGAAGTACATTCCTTAAGTACGAAAAGTGATTAGATTAAGCCTTGGGATGCACAAAATGACGTAAATGTTCATCCAATGACACAAATGCACTTATTGGAAGAACTACATTCGTTAAGTACGAAAAGAGATTAGAATAAGCATTGTGATGCACAAAATGTCCTAAATGTTAATTATTTTCACAAACGCGCTTATCGGGTGAACTACATTCCTTAAGTACGAAAAGTGATTAGATTAAGCTTTGGGATGCACAAAATGACGTAAATGTTCATCCAATGACACAAATGCACTTATTGGAGGAACTACATCCTTAAGTACGAAAAGTGATTAGAATAAGCCTTGGGATGCACAAAATGACCTAAATGTTAAATTAATGACACAAACGCGCTTATTGGATGAACTACATTCCTTAAGTACGAAAAGTGATTAGAATAAGCCTTGGGATGCACAAAATGACGTAAATGTTCATCCAATGACACAAATGCACTTGTTGGAGGAACTAGATCCTTAAGTACGAAAAGTGATTAGAATAAGCCTTGGGATGCACAAAATGACCTAAATGTTAAATTAATAACACAAACGCGCTTATTGGATGAAGTACATTCCTTAAGTACGAAAAGTGATTAGATTAAGCCTTGGGATGCACAAAATGACGTAAATGTTCATCCAATGACACAAATGCACTTATTGGATGAACTACATTCATTAAGTACGAAAAGTGATTAGAATAAGCATTGTGATGCACAAAATGTCCTAAATGTTAATTAATGACACAAACGCGCTTATCGGGTGAACTACATTCCCTAAGTACGAAAAGTGATTAGATTAAGCTTTGGGATGCACAAAATGACGTAAATGTTCATCCAATGACACAAATGCACTTATTGGATGAACTACATCCTTAAGTACGAAAAGTGATTAGAATAAGCCTTGGGATGCACAAAATGACCTAAATGTTAAATTAATGACACAAACGCGCTTATTGGATGAAGTACATTCCTTAAGTACGGAAAGTGATTAGATTATGCCTTGGGATGCACAAAATGACGTAAATGTTCATCCAATGACACAAAAGCACTTATTGGATGAACTACAACCTTAAGTACGAAAAGTGATTAGAATAAGCCTTGGGATGCACAAAATGACCTAAATGTTAAATTAATGACACAAACGCGCTTATTGGATGAACTACATTCCTTAAGTACGAAAAGTGATTAGAATAAGCCTTGGGATGCACAAAATGACGTAAATGTTCATCCAATGACACAAATGCACTTGTTGGAGGAACTAGATCCTTAAGTACGAAAAGTGATTAGAATAAGCCTTGGGATGCACAAAATGACCTAAATGTTAAATTAATGACACAAACGCGCTTATTGGATGAAGTACATTCCTTAAGTACGAAAAGTGATTAGAATAAGCCTTGGGATGCACAAAATGACGTAAATGTTCATCCAATGACACAAATGCACTTATTGGAGGAACTAGATCCTTAAGTACGAAAAGTGATTAGAATAAGCATTGTGATGCACAAAATGTCCTAAATGTTAATTAATGACACAAACGCGCTTATCGGGTGAACTACATTCCTTAAGTACGAAAAGTGATTAGATTAAGCTTTGGGATGCACAAAATGACGTAAATGTTCATCCAATGACACAAATACACATATTGCAGGAACTACATCCTTAAGTACGAAAAGTGATTAGAATAAGCCTTGGGATGCACAAAATGACCTAAATGTTAAATTAATGACACAAACGCGCTTATTGGATGAACTACATTCCTTAAGTACGAAAAGTGATTAGAATAAGCCTTGGGATGCACAAAATGACATAAATGTTCATCCAATGACACAAATGCACTTATTGGATAAACTACATGCATTAAGTACGAAAAGTGATTAGAATAAGCCTTGGGATGCACAAAATGACGTAAATGTTCATCCAATGACACAAATGCACTTATTGGATGAACTACATTCATTAAGTACGAAAAGTGATTAGAATAAGCATTGTGATGCACAAAATGTCCTAAATGTTAATTAATGACACAAACGCGCTTATCGGGTGAACTACATTCCCTAAGTACGAAAAGTGATTAGATTAAGCTTTGGGATGCACAAAATGACGTAAATGTTCATCGAATGACACAAATGCACTTATTGGAGGAACTACATCCTTAAGTACGAAAAGTGATTAGAATAAGCCTTGGGATGCACAAAATGACCTAAATGTTAAATTAATGACACAAACGCGCTTATTGGATGAAGTACATTCCTTAACTACGAAAAGTGATTAGATTAAGCCTTGGGATGCACAAAATGACGTAAATGTTCATCCAATGACACAAATGCACTTATTGGATGAACTACATCCTTAAGTACCAAAAGTGATTAGAATAAGCCTTGGGATGCACAAAATGACGTAAATGTTCATCCAATGACACAAATGCACTTATTGGATGAACTACATTCATTAAGTACGAAAAGTGATTAGAATAAGCATTGTGATGCACAAAATGTCCTATATTTTAATTAATGACACAAATGCGCTTATCGGGTGAACTACATTCCATAAGTACGAAAAGCGATTAGAATAAGCCTTGGGATGCACAAAATGACGTAAATGTTCATCCAATGACACAAATGCACTTATTGGATGAACTACATCCTTAAGTACGAAAAGTGATTAGAATAAGCCTTGGGATGCACAAAATGACCTAAATGTTAAATTAATGACACAAACGCGCTTATTAGATGAACTACAGTCCTTAAGTACGAAAAGTCATTAGATTAAGCCTTGGGATTCACAAAATGACGTAAACGTTTATTCAATGACACAAATGCACTTATTGGATGAACTTCATTCCTTAAGTACGAAAAGTGATTAGAATAAGCCTTGGGATGCACAAAATGACGTAAATGTTCATCCAATGACACAAATGCACTTATTGGATGAACTACATTCATTAAGTACGAAAAGTGATTAGAATAAGCATTGTGATGCACAAAATGTCCTAAATGTTAATTAATGACACAAACGCGCTTATCGGGTGAACTACATTCCCTAAGTACGAAAAGTGATTAGATTAAGCCTTGGGATGCACAAAATGACGTAAATGTTCATCCAATGACACAAATGCACTTATTGGATGAACTACATCCTTAAGTACGAAAAGTGATTAGAATAAGCCTTGGGATGCACAAAATGACCTAAATGTTAAATTAATGACACAAACGCGCTTATTAGATGAACTACAGTCCTTAAGTACGAAAAGTCATTAGATTAAGCCTTGGGATTCACAAAATGACGTAAACGTTTATTCAATGACACAAATGCACTTATTGGATGAACTTCATTCCTTAAGTACGAAAAGTGATTAGAAGAAGCCTTGGGATGCACAAAATTACGTAAATGTTCATCCAATGACACAAATGCACTTATTGGATGAACTACATTCATTAAGTACGAAAAGTGATTAGAATAAGCATTGTGATGCACAAAATGTCCTAAATGTTAATTAATGACACAAACGCGCTTATCGGGTGAACTACATTCCCTAAGTACGAAAAGTGATTAGATTAAGCCTTGGGATGCACAAATGACGTAACTGTTCATCCAATGACACAAATGCACTTATTGGATGAACTACATCCTTAAGTACGAAAAGTGATTAGAATAAGCCTTGGGATGCACAAAATGACCTAAATGTTAAATTAATGACACAAACGCGCTTATTAGATGAACTACAGTCCTTAAGTACGAAAAGTGATTAGATTAAGCCTTGGGATGCACAAAATGACGTAAATGTTCATCCAATGACACAAATGCACTTATTGGAGGAACTACATCCTTAACTACGAAAAGTGATTAGAATAAGCCTTGGGATGCACAAAATGACCTAAATGTTAAATTAATGACACAAACGCGCTTATCGGGTGAAGTACATTCCTTAAGTACGAAAAGTGATTAGATTAAGCCTTGGGATGCACAAAATGACGTAAATGTTCATCCAATGACACAAATGCACTTATTGGATGAACTACATCCTTAAGTACGAAAAGTGATTAGAATAAGCGTTGGGATGCATAAAATGACCTAAATGTTAAATTAATGACACAAACGCGCTTATTGGATGAAGTACATTCCTTAAGTACGAAAAGTGATTAGATTAAGCCTTGGGATGCACAAAATGACGTAAATGTTCATCCAATGACACAAATGCACTTATTGGATGAACTACATCCTTAAGTACGAAAAGTGATTAGAATAAGCCTTGGGATGCACAAAATGACCTAAATGTTAAATTAATGACAGAAACGCGCTTATTGGATGAACTACATTCCTTAAGTACGAAAAGTTATTAGATTAAGCCTTGGGATGCATAAAATGACATAAATGTTTATCCAATGACACAAATGCACTTATTGGATGAACTACATTCATTAAGTACAAAAAGTGATTAGAATAAGCATTGTGATGCACAAAATGTCCTAAATGTTAATTAATGACACAAACGCGCTTATCGGGTGAACTACATTCCTTAAGTACGAAAAGTGATTAGATTAAGCTTTGGGATGCACAAAATGACGTAAATGTTCATCCAATGACACAAATGCACTTATTGGAGGAACTACATCCTTAAGTACGAAAAGTGATTAGAATAAGCCTTGGGATGCACAAAATGACCTAAATGTTAAATTAATGACACAAACGCGCTTATCGGGTGAACTACATTCCCTAAGTACGAAAAGTGATTAGATTAAGGCTTGGGATGCACAAAATGACGTAAATGTTCATCCAATGACACAAATGCACTTATTGGATGAACTACATCCTTAAGTACGAAAAGTGATTAGAATAAGCCTTGGGATGCACAAAATGACCTAAATGTTAAATTAATATCACAAACGCGCTTATTGGATGAACTACATTCCTTAAGTACGAAAAGTGATTAGATTAAGTCTTGGGATGCACAAAATGACGTAAATGTTCATCCAATGACACAAATGCACTTATTGGATGAATTTCATTCCTTAAGTACGAAAAGTGATTAGAATAAACATTGTGATGCACAAAATGTCCTAAATGTTAATTAATGACACAAACGCGCTTATCGGGTGAACTACATTCCTTAAGTACGAAAAGTGATTAGATTAAGCTTTGGGATGCACAAAAAGACGTAAATGTTCATCCAATGACACAAATGCACTTATTGGATGAACTACATCCTTAAATACGAAAAGTGATTAGAATAAGCCTGGGGATGCACAAAATGACCTAAATGTTAAATTATTATCACAAACGCGCTTATTGGATGAACTTCATTCCTTAAGTACGAAAAGTGATTAGAATAAGCCTTGGGATGCACAAAATGACGTAAATGTTCATCCAATGACACAAATGCACTTATTGGATGAACTACATTCATTAAGTACGAAAAGTGATTAGAATAAGCATTGTGATGCACAAAATGTCCTAAATGTTAATTAATGACACAAACGCGCTTATCGGGTGAACTACATTCCTTAAGTACGAAAAGTGATTAGATTAAGCTTTGGGATGCACAAAAAGACGTAAATGTTCATCCAATGACACAAATGCACTTATTGGATGAACTACATCCTTAAGTACGAAAAGTGATTAGAATAAGCCTTGGGATGCACAAAATGACCTAAATGTTAAATTAATGACACAAACGCGCTTATTGGATGAAGTACATTCCTTAAGTACGAAAAGTGATTAGAATAAGCCTTGGGATGCACAAAATGACGTAAATGTTCATCCAATGACACAAATGCGCTTATTGGATGAACTACATTCATTATGTACGAAAAGTGATTAGAATAAGCATTGTGATGCACAAAATGTCCTAAATGTTAATTAATGACACAAACGCGCTTATCGGGTGAATTACATTCCTTAAGTACGAAAAGTGATTAGATTAAGCTTGGGGATGCACAAAATGACGTAAATGTTCATCCAATGACACAAATGCACATATTGCAGGAACTACATCCTTAAGTACGAAAAGTGATTAGAATAAGCCTTGGGATGCACAAAATGACCTAAATGTTAAATTAATGACACAAACGCGCTTATTGGATGAACTACATTCCTTAAGTACGAAAAGTGATTAGAATAAGCCTTGGGATGCACAAAATGACGTAAATGTTCATCCAATGACACAAATGCACTTGTTGGAGGAACTAGATCCTTAAGTACGAAAAGTGATTCGAATAAGCCTTGGGATGCACAAAATGACCTAAATGTTAAATTAATGACACAAACGCGCTTATTGGATGAAGTACATTCCTTAAGTACGAAAAGTGATTAGATTAAGCCTTGGGATGCACAAAATGACGTAAATGTTCATCCAATGACACAAATGCACTTATTGGAGGAACTTCATCCTTAAGTACGAAAAGTGATTAGAATAAGCCTTGGGATGCACAAAATGACCTAAATGTTAAATTAATGACACAAACGCGCTTATTGGATGAAGTACATTCCTTAAGTACGAAAAGTGATTAGATTAAGCTTTGGGATGCACAAAATGACGTAAATGTTCATCCAATGACACAAATGCACATATTGCAGGAACTACATCCTTAAGTACGAAAAGTGATTAGAATAAGCCTTGGGATGCACAAAATGACCTAAATGTTAAATTAATGACACAAACGCGCTTATTAGATGAACTACAGTCCTTAAGTACGAAAAGTGATTAGATTAAGCCTTGGGATGCACAAAATGACGTAAATGTTTATCCAATGACACAGATGCACTTATTGGATGAACTTCATTCCTTAAGTACGAAAAGTGATTAGAATAAGCCTTGGGATGCACAAAATGACGTAAATGTTCATCCAATGACACAAATGCACTTATTGGATGAACTACATTCATTAAGTACGAAAAGTTATTAGAATAAGCATTGTGATGCACAAAATGTCCTAAATGTTAATTAATGACACAAACGCGCTTATCGGGTGAACTACATTCCTTAAGTACGAAAAGTGATTAGATTAAGTTTTGGGATGCACAAAATGACGTAAATGTTCATCCAATGACACAAATGCACATATTGCAGGAACTACATCCTTAAGTACGAAAAGTGATTAGAATAAGCCTTGAGATGCACAAAATGACCTAAATGTTAAATTAATGACACAAACGCGATTATTGGATGAACTACATTCCTTAAGTACGAAAAGTGATTAGAATAAGCCTTGGGATGCACAAAATGACGTAAATGTTCATCCAATGACACAAATGCACTTATTGGAGGAACTACATCCTTAAGTACGAAAAGTGATTAGAATAAGCCTTGGGATGCACAAAATGACCTAAATGTTAAATTAATGACACAAACGCGCTTATTGGATGAAGTACAGTCCTTAAGTACGAAAAGTGATTAGATTAAGCCTTGCGCTGCACAAAATGACGTAAATGTTTATCCAATGACACAAATGTACTTATTGGATGAACTTCATTCCTTAAGTACGAAAAGTGATTAGAATAAGCCTTGGGATGCACAAAATGACGTAAATGTTCATCCAATGACACAAATGCGCTTATTGGATGAACTACATTCATTAAGTACGAAAAGTGATTAGAATAAGTATTGTGATGCACAAAATGTCCTAAATGTTAATTAATGACACAAACGCGCTTATCGGGTGAACTACATTCCTTAAGTACGAAAAGTGATTAGATTAAGCTTTGGGATGCACAAAATGACGTAAATGTTCATCCAATGACACAAATACACTTATTGGAGGCACTACATCCTTAAGTACGAAAAGTGATTTGAATAAGCCTTGGGATGCACAAAATGACGTAAATGTTAAATTAATGACACAAACGCGCTTATTGGATGAAGTACATTCCTTAAGTACGAAAAGTGATTAGATTAAGCCTTGGGATGCACAAAATGACGTAAATGTTCATCCAATGACACAAATGCACTTATTGGATGAACTACATCCTTAAGTACGAAAAGTGATTAGAATAAGCCTTGGGATGCATAAAATGACTTAAATGTTAAATTAATGACACAAACGCGCTTATTGGATGAACTACATTCATTATGTACGAAAAGTGATTAGAATAAGCATTGTGATGCACAAAATGTCCTAAATGTTAATTAATGACACAAACGCGCTTATCGGGTGAACTACATTCCTTAAGTACGAAAAGTGATTAGATTAAGCTTTGGGATGCACAAAATGACGTAAATGTTCATCCAATGACACAAATGCCCTTATTGGATGAACTTCATTCCTTAAGTACGAAAAGTGATTAGAATAAGCCTTGGGATGCACAAAATGACGTAAATGTTCATCCAATGACACAAATGCACTTATTGGATGAACTACATTCATTAAGTACGAAAAGTGATTAGAATAAGCATTGTGATGCACAAAATGTCCTAAACGTTAATTAATGACACAAACGCGCTTATCGGGTGAACTATATTCCTTAAGTACGAAAAGTGATTAGATTAAGCTTTGGGATGCACAAAATGACGTAAATGTTCATCCAATGACACAAATGCACTTATTGGAGGCACTACATCCTTAAGTACGAAAAGTGATTAGAATAAGCCTTGGGATGCACAAAATGACCTAAATGTTAAATTAATGACACAAACGCGCTTATTGGATGAAGTACATTCCTTAAGTACGAAAAGTGATTAGATTAAGCCTTGGGATGCACAAAATGACGTAAATGTTCATCCAATGACGCAAATGCACTTATTGGATGAACTACATCCTTAAGTACGAAAAGTGATTAGAATAAGCCTTGGGATGCATAAAATGACCTAAATGTTAAATTAATGACACAAACGCGCTTATTGGATGAACTACATTCCTTAAGTACGAAATGTGATTAGATTAAGCCTTGGGATGCACAAAATGACGTAAATATTTATCCAATGACACAAATGCAATTATTGGATGGACTTCATTCCTTAAGACCGAAAAGTTATTAGAATAAGCCTTGGGATGCACAAAATGACGTAAATGTTCATCCAATGACACAAATGCACTTATTGGATGAACTACATTCATTAAGTACGAAAAGTGATTAGAATAAGCATTGTGATGCACAAAATGTCGTAAATGTTAATTAATGACACAAACGCGCTTATCGGGTGAACTACATTCCTTAAGTACGAAAAGTGATTAGATTAAGCTTTGGGATGCACAAAATGACGTAAATGTTCATCAAATGACACAAATGCACTTATTGGAGGCACTGCATCGTTAAGTACGAAAAGTGATTAGAATAAGCCTTGGGATGCACAAAATGACCTAAATGTTAAATTAATGACACAAACGCGCTTATTGGATGAAGTACATTCCTTAAGTACGAAAAGTGATTAGATTAAGCCTTGGGATGCACAAAATGACGTAAATGTTCATCCAATGACACAAATGCACTTATTGGATGAACTACATCCTTAAGTACGAAAAGTGATTAGAATAAGCCTTGGGATGCACAAAATGACCTAAATGTTAAATTAATGACACAAACGCGCTTATTAGATGAACTACAGTCCTTAAGTTCGAAAAGTGATTAGATTAAGCCTTGGGATGCACAAAATGACGTAAATGTTCATCCAATGACACAAATGCACTTATTGGATGAACTTCATTCCTTAAGTACGAAAAGTGATTGGAATAAGCCTTGGGATGCACAAAATGACCTAAATGTTAAATTAATGACACAAACGCGCTTATTGGATGAAGTACATTCCTTAAGTACGAAAAGTGATTAGATTAAGCCTTGGGATGCACAAAATGACGTAAATGTTCATCCAATGACACAAATGCACTTATTGGATGAACTACATTCATTAAGTACGAAAAGTGATTAGAATAAGAATTGTGATGCACAAAATGTCCTAAATGTTAATTAATGACACAAACGCGCTTATCGGGTGAACTACATTCCTTAAGTACGAAAAGTGATTAGATTAAGCTTTGGGATGCACAAAAAGACGTAAATGTTCATCCAATGACACAAATGCACATATTGCACGAACTACATCCTTAAGTACGAAAAGTGATTAGAATAAGCATTGGGATGCACAAAATGACCTAAATGTTAAATTAACGACACAAACGCGATAATTGGATGAACTACATTCCTTAAGTACGAAAAGTGATTAGAATAAGCCTTGGGATGCACAAAATGACGTAAATGTTCATCCAATGACACAAATGCACTTATTGGATGAACTACATCCTTAAATACGAAAAGTGATTAGAATAAGCCTTGGGATGCACAAAATGACCTAAATGTTAAATTAATGACACAAACGCGATTATTGGATGAACTACATTCCTTAAGTACGAAAAGTGATTAGAATAAGCCTTGGGATGCACAAAATGACGTAAATGTTCATCCAATGACACAAATGCACTTATTGGAGGAACTACATCCTTAAGTACGAAAATTGATTAGAATAAGCCTTGGGATGCACAAAATGACCTAAATGTTAAATTAATGACACAAACGCGCTTATTGGATGAAGTACAGTCCTTAAGTACGAAAAGTGATTAGATTAAGCCTTGGGATGCACAAAATGACGTAAATGTTTATCCAATGACACAAATGCACTTATTGGATGAACTTCATTCCTTAAGTACGAAAAGTGATTAGAATAAGCCTTGGGATGCACAAAATGACGTAAATGTTCATCCAATGACACAAATGCGCTTATTGGATGAACTACATTCATTAAGTACGAAAAGTGATTAGAATAAGCATTGTGATGCACAAAATGTCCTAAATGTTAATTAATGACACAAAAGCGCTTATCGGGTGAACTACATTCCTTAAGTACGAAAAGTGATTAGATTAAGCTTTGGGATGCACAAAATGACGTAAATGTTCATCCAATGACACAAATGCACATATTGCAGGAACTACATCCTTAAGTACGAAAAGTGATTAGAATAAGCCTTGGGATTCACAAAATGACCTAAATGTTAAATTAATGA
>JBBPBO010000003.1:30229932-30293364 GCA_037974295.1 Cicer cuneatum
TAAGCCTTGGAATGCACAAAATGACGTAAATGTTCATCCAATGACACAAATGCACTTATTGGATGAACTACATTCATTAAGTACGAAAAGTGATTAGAATAAGCATTGTGATGCACAAAATGTCCTAAATGTTAACAAATGACACAAATGCACTTATTGGATGAACTACATCCTTAAGTACGAAAAGTGATTAGAATAAGCCTTGGGATGCACAAAATGACGTAAATGTTCATCCAATGACACAAATGCACTTGTTGGAGGAACTAGATCCTTAAGTACGAAAAGTGATTAGAATAAGCCTTGGGATGCACAAAATGACCTAAATGTTAAATTAATGACACAAACGCGCTTATTGGATGAACTACATCCTTAAGTACGAAAAGTGATTAGAATAAGCCTTGGGATGCACAAAATGACGTAAATGTTCATCCAATGACACAAATGCACTTGTTGGAGGAACTAGATCCTTAAGTACGAAAAGTGATTAGAATAAGCCTTGGGATGCACAAAATGACCTAAATGTTAAATTAATGACATAAACGCGCTTATTGGATGAAGTACATTCCTTAAGTACGAAAAGTGATTAGATTAAGCCTTGGGATGCACAAAATAACGTAAATGTTCATCCAATGACACAAATGCACTTATTGGATGAACTACATTCATTAAGTACGAAAAGTGATTAGAATAAGCATTGTGATGCACAAAATGTCCTAAATGTTAATTAATGACACAAACGCGCTTATCGGGTGAACTACATTCCCTAAGTACGAAAAGTGATTAGATTAAGCTTTGGGATGCACAAAATGACTTAAATGTTCATCCAATGACACAAATGCACTTATTGGAGGAACTACATCCTTAAGTACGAAAAGTGATTAGAATAAGCCTTGGGATGCACAAAATGACCTAAATGTTAAATTAATGACACAAACGCGCTTATCGGGTGAAGTACATTCCTTAAGTACGAAAAGTGATTAGATTAAGCCTTGGGATGCACAAAATGACGTAAATGTTCATCCAATGACACAAATAAACTTATTGGATGAACTACATCCTTAAGTACGAAAAGTGATTAGAATAAGCCTTGGGATGCACAAAATGACCTAAATGTTAAATTAATGACACAAACGCGCTTATTAGATGAACTACAGTCCTTAAGTACGAAAAGTGATTAGATTAAGCCTTGGGATGCACAAAATGACGTAAATGTTCATCCAATGACACAAATGCACTTATTGGAGGAACTACATCCTTAAGTACGAAAAGTGATTAGAATAAGCCTTGGGATGCACAAAATGACCTAAATGTTAAATTAATGACACAAACGCGCTTATTGGATGAAGTACATTCCTTAAGTACGAAAAGTGATTAGATTAAGAATTGGGATGCACAAAATGACGTAAATGTTCATCCAATGACACAAATGCACTTATTGGATGAACTTCATTCCTTAAGTACGAAAAGTGATTAGAATAAGCCTTGGGATGCACAAAATGACGTAAATGTTCATCCAATGACACAAATGCACTTATTGGATGAACTACATTCATTAAGTATGAAAAGTGATTTGATTAAGCATTGGGATGCACAAAATGTCCTAAATGTTAATTAATGACACAAACGCGCTTATCGGGTGAACTACATTCCTTAAGTACGAAAAGTGGTTAGATTAAGCTTTGGGATGCACAAAATGACGTAAATGTTCATCCAATGACACAAATGCACTTATTGGAGGCACTACATCCTTAAGTACGAAAAGTGATTGGAATAAGCCTTGGGATGCACAAAATGACCTAAATGTTAAATTAATGACACAAACGCGCTTATTGGATGAAGTACATTCCTTAAGTACGAAAAGTGATTAGATTAAGCCTTGGGATGCACAAAATGACGTAAATGTTCATCCAATGACACAAATGCACTTATTGGATGAACTACATCCTTAAGTACGAAAAGTGATTAGAATAAGCCTTGGGATGCACAAAATGACCTAAATGTTAAATTAATGACACAAACGCGCTTATTGGATGAAGTACATTCCTTAAGTACGAAAAGTGATTAGATTAAGCCTTGGAATGCACAAAATGACGTAAATGTTCATCCAATGACACAAAAGCACTTATTGGATGAACTACATCCTTAAGTACCAAAAGTGATTAGAATAAGCCTTGGGATGCACAAAATGACCTAAATGTTAAATTAATGACACAAACGCGCTTATTGGATGAACTACATTCCTTAAGTACGAAAAGTGATTAGATTAAGCCTTGGGATACACAAAATGACGTAAATGTTCATCCAATGACACAAATGCACTTATTGGAAGAACTAAATTCATTAAGTACGAAAAGTCATTAGAATAAGCATTGTGATGCACAAAATGTCCTAAATGTTAATTAATGACACAAACGCGCTTATCGGGTGAACTACATTCCTTAAGTACGAAAAGTGATTAGATTAAGCTTTGGGATGCACAAAATGACGTAAATGTTCATCCAATGACACAAATGCACTTATTGGAGGAACTACATCCTTAAGTACGAAAAGTGATTAGAATAAGCCTTGGGATGCACAAAATGACCTAAATGTTAAATTAATGACACAAACGCGCTTATTGGATGAGCTACATTCCTTAAGTACGAAAAGTGATTAGATTAAGCCTTGGAATGCACAAAATGACGTAAATGTTTATCCAATGACACAAATGCACTTATTGGATGAACTTCATTCCTTAAGTACGAAAAGTGATTAGAATAAGCCTTGGGATGCACAAAATGACGTAAATGTTCATCCAATGACACAAATGCACTTATTGGATGTACTACATTCCTTAAGTACGAAAAGTGATTAGAATAAGCCTTGGGATGCACAAAATGACGTAAATGTTCATCCAATGACACAAATGCACTTATTGGATGAACTACATCCTTAAGTACGAAAAGTGATTAGAATAAGTCTTGGGATGCACAAAATGACCACAATGTTAAATTAATGACACAAACGCGCTAATTGGATGAAGTACATTCCTTAAGTACGAAAAGTGATTAGATTAAGCCTTGGGATGCACAAAATGACGTAAATGTTAATCCAATGACACAAATGCACTTATTGGATGAACTACATCCTTAAGTACGAAAAGTGATTAGAATAAGCATTGTGATGCACAAAATGTCCTAAATGTTAATTAATGACACAAACGCGCTTATCGGGTGAACTACATTCCCTAAGTACGAAAAGTGATTAGATTAAGCTTTGGGATGCACAAAATGACGTAAATGTTCATCCAATGACACAAATGCACATATTGCACGAACTACATCCTTAAGTACGAAAAGTGATTAGAATAAGCATTGGGATGCACAAAATGACCTAAATGTTAAATTAACGACACAAACGCGATAATTGGATGAACTACATTCCTTAAGTACGAAAAGTGATTAGAATAAGCCTTGGGATGCACAAAATGACGTAAATGTTCATCCAATGACACAAATGCACTTATTGGATGAACTACATCCTTAAGTACGAAAAGTGATTAGAATAAGTCTTGGGATGCACAAAATGACCACAATGTTAAATTAATGACACAAACGCGCTAATTGGATGAAGTACATTCCTTAAGTACGAAAAGTGATTAGATTAAGCCTTGGGATGCACAAAATGACGTAAATGTTAATCCAATGACACAAATGCACTTATTGGATGAACTACATCCTTAAGTACGAAAAGTGATTAGAATAAGCATTGTGATGCACAAAATGTCCTAAATGTTAATTAATGACACAAACGCGCTTATCGGGTGAACTACATTCCTTAAGTACGAAAAGTGATTAGATTAAGCTTTGGGATGCACAAAATGACGTAAATGTTCATCCAATGACACAAATGCACATATTGCAGGAACTACATCCTTAAATACGAAAAGTGATTAGAATAAGCCTTGGGATGCACAAAATGACCTAAATGTTAAATTAATGACACAAACGCGATTATTGGATGAACTACATTCCTTAAGTACGAAAAGTGATTAGAATAAGCCTTGGGATGCACAAAATGACGTAAATGTTCATCCAATGACACAAATGCACTTATTGGAGGAACTACATCCTTAAGTACGAAAATTGATTAGAATAAGCCTTGGGATGCACAAAATGACCTAAATGTTAAATTAATGACACAAACGCGCTTATTGGATGAAGTACAGTCCTTAAGTACGAAAAGTGATTAGATTAAGCCTTGGGATGCACAAAATGACGTAAATGTTCATCCAATGACACAAATGCACTTATTGGATGAACTACATTCATTAAGTACGAAAAGTGATTAGAATAAGCCTTGGGATGCACAAAATGACGTAAATGTTCATCCAATGACACAAATGCACTTATTGGATGAACTACATTCATTAAGTACGAAAAGTGATTAGAATAAGCATTGTGATGCACAAAATGACCTAAATGTTAAATTAATGACACAAACGCGATTATTGGATGAACTACATTCCTTAAGTACGAAAAGTGATTAGAATAAGCCTTGGGATGCACAAAATGACGTAAATGTTCATCCAATGACACAAATGCACTTATTGGATGAACTACATCCTTAAGTACGAAAAGTGATTAGAATAAGCCTGGGGATGCACAAAATGACCTAAATGTTAAATTAATATCACAAACGCGCTTATTGGATGAACTACATTCCTTAAGTACGAAAAGTGATTAGATTAAGCCTTGGGATGCACAAAATGACGTAAATGTTCATCCAATGACACAAATGCACTTATTGAAGGAACTAGATCCTTAAGTACGAAAAGTGATTGGAATAAGCCTTGGGATGCACAAAATGACCTAAATGTTAAATTAATCACACAAACGCGCTTATTGGATGAAGTACATTCCTTAAGTACGAAAAGTGATTAGATTAAGCCTTGGGATGCACAAAATGACGTAAATGTTCATCCAATGACACAAATGCACTTATTGGATGAACTACATTCATTAAGTACGAAAAGTGATTAGAATAAGCATTGTGATGCACAAAATGTCCTAAATGTTAATTAATGACACAAAAGCGCTTATCGGGTGAACTACATTCCTTAAGTACGAAAAGTGATTAGATTAAGCTTTGGGATGCACAAAATGACGTAAATGTTCATCCAATGACAAAAATGCACATATTGCAGGAACTACATCCTTAAGTACGAAAAGTGATTAGAATAAGCCTTGGGATTCACAAAATGACCTAAATGTTAAATTAATGACACAAACGCGCTTATTGGATGAACTACATTCCTTAAGTACGAAAAGTGATTAGAATAAGCCTTGGGATGCACAAAATGACGTAAATGTTCATCCAATGACACAAATGCACTTATTGAAGGAACTAGATCCTTAAGTACGAAAAGTGATTGGAATAAGCCTTGGGATGCACAAAATGACCTAAATGTTAAATTAATGACACAAACGCGCTTATTGGATGAAGTACATTCCTTAAGTACGAAAAGTGATTAGATTAAGCCTTGGGATGCACAAAATGACGTAAATGTTCATCCAATGACACAAATGCACTTATTGGATGAACTTCATTCCTTAAGTACGAAAAGTGATTAGAATAAGCATTGTGATGCACAAAATGTCCTAAATGTTAATTAATGACACAAACGCGCTTATCCGGTGAACTACATTCCTTAAGTACGAAAAGTGATTAGATTAAGCTTTGGGATGCACAAAATGACGTAAATGTTCATCCAACGACACAAATGCACTTATTGGAGGAACTACATCCTTAAGTACGAAAAGTGATTAGAATAAGCCTTGGGATGAACAAAAGGACCTAAATGTTAAATTAATGACACAAACGCGCTTATTGGATGAAGTACAGTCCTTAAGTACGAAAAGTGATTAGATTAAGCCTTGGGATGCACAAAATGACGTAAATGTTTATCCAATGACACAGATGCACTTATTGGATGAACTTCATTCCTTAAGTACGAAAAGTGATTAGAATAAGCCTTGGGATGCACAAAATGACCTAAATGTTAAATTAATGACACAAACGCGCTTATTGGATGAACTACATTCATTAAGTACGAAAAGTGATTAGAATAAGAATTGTGATGCACAAAATGTCCTAAATGTTAATTAATGACACAAACGCGCTTATCGGGTGAACTACATTCCTTAAGTACGAAAAGTGATTAGATTAAGCTTTGGGATGCACAAAATGACGTAAATGTTCATCCAATGACACAAATGCACATATTGCAGGAACTACATCCTTAAGTACGAAAAGTGATTAGAATAAGCATTGGGATGCACAAAATGACCTAAATGTTAAATTAATGACACAAACGCGATTATTGGATGAACTACATTCCTTAAGTACGAAAAGTGATTAGAATAAGCCTTGGGATGCACAAAATGACGTAAATGTTCATCCAATGACACAAATGCACTTATTGGATGAACTACATCCTTAAGTACGAAAAGTGAGTAGAATAAGCCTGGGGATGCACAAAATGACCTAAATGTTAAATTAATATCACAAACGCGCTTATTGGATGAACTACATTCCTTAAGTACGAAAAGTGATTAGATTAAGGCTTGGGATGCACAAAATGACGTAAATGTTCATCCAATGACACAAATGCACTTATTGGATGAACTTCATTCCTTAAGTACGAAAAGTGATTAGAATAAGCATTGTGATGCACAAAATGTCCTAAATGTTAATTAATGACACAAACGCGCTTATCGGGTGAACTACATTCCTTAAGTACGAAAAGTGATTAGATTAAGCTTTGGGATGCACAAACTGACGTAAATGTTCATCCAATGACACAAATGCACTTATTGGATGAACTACATTAATTAAGTACGAAAAGTGATTTGAATAAGCATTGTGATGCACAAAATGTCCTAAATGTTAATTAATGACACAAACGCGCTTATTGGATGAACTACATTCCTTAAGTACGAAAAGTGATTAGATTAAGCCTTGGGATGCACAAAATGACGTAAATGTTTATCGAGTGACACAAATGCACTTATTGGATGAACTTCATTCCTTAAGTAAGAAAAGTGATTAGAATAAGCCTTGGGATGCACAAAATGACGTAAATGTTCATCCAATGACACAAATGCACTAATTGGATGAACTACATTCATTAAGTACGAAAAGTGATTTGAATAAGCATTGTGATGCACAAAATGTCCTAAATGTTATTTAATGACACAAACGCGCTTATCGGGTGAACTACATTCCTTAAGTACGAAAAGTGATTAGATTAAGCTTTGGGATGCACAAAATGACGTAAATGTTCATCCAATGACACAAATGCACTTATTGGAGGAACTACATCCTTAAGTACGAAAAGTGATTAGTATAAGCCTTGGGATGCACAAAATGACCTAAATGTTAAATTAATGACACAAACGCGCTTATTGGATGAAGTACATTCCTTAAGTACGAAAAGTGATTAGATTAAGCCTTGGGATGCACAAAATGACGTAAATGTTTATCCAATGACACAAAAGCACTTATTGGATGAACTTCATTCCTTAAGTACGAAAAGTGATTAGAATAAGCCTTGGGATGCACAAAATAACGTAAATGTTCATCCAATGATACAAATGCACTTATTCGATGAACTACATTCCTTAAGTACGAAAAGTGATTAGATTAAGCCTTGGGATGCACAAAATGACGTAAATGTTTATCCAATGACACAAATGCACTTATTGGATGAACTTCATTCCTTAAGTACGAAAAGTGATTAGAATAAGCCTTGGGATGCACAAAATAAAGTAAATGTTCATCCAAAGACACAAATGCACTTATTGGATGAACTACATTCATGAAGTACGAAAATTGATTAAAATAAGCATTCTGATGCACAAAATGTCCTAAATGTTAATTAATGACTTAAACGCGCTTATCGGGTGAACTACATTCCTTAAGTACGAAAAGTGATTAGATTAAGCCTTGGGATGCACAAAATGACTTAAATGTTCATCCAATGACACAAATGCACTTATTGGATGAACTACATTCATTAAGTACGAAAAGTGATTTGAATAAGCATTGTGATGCACAAAATATCCTAAATGTTAATTAATGACACAAACGCGCTTATCGGGTGAACTACATTCCTTAAGTACGAAAAGTGATTAGATTAAGCTTTGGGATGCACAAAATGACGTAAATGTTCATCCAATGACACAAATGCACTTATTGGAGGAACTACATCCTTAAGTACGAAAAGTGATTAGTATAAGCCTTGGGATGCACAAAATGACCTAAATGTTAAATTAATGACACAAACGCGCTTATTGGATGAACTACATTCCTTAAGTACGAAAAGTGATTAGAATAAGCCTTGGGATGCACAAAATGACGTAAATGTTCATCCAATGACACAAATGCACTTATTGGATAAACTACATTCATTAAGTACGAAAAGTGATTAGAATAAGCCTTGGGATGCACAAAATGACCTAAATGTTAAATTAATGACACAAACGCGCTTATTGGATGAAGTACATTCCTTAAGTACGAAAAGTGATTAGATTAAGCCTTGGGATGCACAAAATGACGTAAATGTTCATCCAATGACACAAATGCACTTATTGGATGAACTACATCCTTAAGTACGAAAATTGATTAGAATAAGCCTTGGGATGCACAAAATTGTCCTAAATGTTAATTAATGACACAAACGCGCTTATCGGGTCAACTACATTCCTTAAGTACGAAAAGTGATTAGATTAAGCTTTGGGATGCACAAAATGACGTAAATGTTCATCCAATGACACAAATGCACTTATTGGATGAACTTCATTCCTTAAGTACGAAAAGTGATTAGAATAAGCATTGTGATGCACAAAATGTCCTAAATGTTAATTAATGACACAAACGCGCTTATCGGGTGAACTACATTCCTTAAGTACGAAAAGTGATTAGATTAAGCTTTGGGATGCACAAAAAGACGTAAATGTTCATCCAATGACACAAATGCACATATTGCAATAACTACATCCTTAAGTACGAAAAGTGATTAGAATAAGCATTGGGATGCACAAAATGACCTAAATGTTAAATTAATGACACAAACGCGATTATTGGATGAACTACATTCCTTAAGTACGAAAAGTGATTAGAATAAGCCTTGGGATGCACAAAATGACGTAAATGTTCATCCAATGACACAAATGCATTTATTGGATGAACTACATCCTTAAGTACGAAAAGTGATTAGAATAAGCCTGGGGATGCACAAAATGACCTAAATGTTAAATTAATATCACAAACGCGCTTATTGGATGAACTACATTCCTTAAGTACGAAAAGTGATTAGATTAAGTCTTGGGATGCACAAAATGACGTAAATGTTCATCCAATGACACAAATGCACTTATTGGATGAACTTCATTCCTTAAGTACGAAAAGTGATTAGAATAAGCATTGTGATGCACAAAATGTCCTAAATGTTAATTAATGACACAAACGCGCTTATCGGGTGAACTACATTCCCTAAGTACGAAAAGTGATTAGATTAAGCTTTGGGATGCACAAAATGACGTAAATGTTCATCCAATGACACAAATGCACTTATTGGAGGAACTACATCCTTAAGTACGAAAAGTGATTAGAATAAGCCTTGGGATGCACAAAATGACCTAAATGTTAAATTAATGACACAAACGCGCTAATTGGATGAAGTACATTCCTTAAGTACGAAAAGTGATTAGATTAAGCCTTCGGATGCACAAAATGACGTAAATGTTCATCCAATGACACAAATGCACTTATTGGATGAACTACATCCTTAAGTACGAAAAGTGATTAGAATAAGCCTTGGGATGCACAAAATGACCTAAATGTTAAATTAATGACACAAACGCGCTTATTAGATGAACTACAGTCCTTAAGTACGAAAAATGATTAGATTAAGCCTTGGGATGCACAAAATGACGTAAATGTTCATCCAATGACACAAATGCACTTATTGGAGGAACTACATCCTTAACTACGAAAAGTGATTAGAATAAGCCTTGGGATGCACAAAATGACCTAAATGTTAAATTAATGACACAAACGCGATTATTGGATGAACTACATTCCTTAAGTACGAAAAGTGATTAGAATAAGCCTTGGGATGCACAAAATGACGTAAATGTTCATCCAATGACACAAATGCACTTATTGGATGAACTACATCCTTAAGTACGAAAAGTGATTAGAATAAGCCTGGGGATGCACAAAATGACCTAAATGTTAAATTAATATCACAAACGCGCTTATTGGATGAACTACATTCCTTAAGTACGAAAAGTGATTAGATTAAACCTTGGGATGCACAAAATGACGTAAATGTTCATCCAATGACACAAATGCACTTATTGGATGAACTACATCCTTAAGTACGAAAAGTGATTAGAATAAGCCTTGGGATGCACAAAATGACCTAAATGTTAAATTAATGTCACAAACGCGCTTATTGGATGAAGTACATTCCTTAAGTACGAAAAGTGATTAGATTAAGCATTGGGATGCACAAAATGACGTAAATGTTCATCCAATGACACAAATGCACTTATTGGATGAACTACATCCTTAAGTACGAAAAGTGATTAGAATAAGCCTTGGGATGCACAAAATGACCTAAATGTTAAATTAATGACACAAACGCGCTTATTGGATGAACTACAGTCCTTAAGTATGAAAAGTGATTAGATTAAGCCTTGGCATTCACAAAATGACGTAAATGTTTATCCAATGACACAAATGCCCTTATTGGATGAACTTCATTCCTTAAGTACGAAAAGTGATTAGAATAAGCCTTGGGATGCACAAAATGACGTAAAGGTTCATCCAATGACACAAATGCACTTATTGGATGAACTACATTCATTAAGTACGAAAAGTGATTAGAATAAGCATTGTGATGCACAAAATGTCCTAAATGTTAATTAATGACACAAACGCGATTATCGGGTGAACTACATTCCTTAAGTACGAAAAGTGATTAGATTAAGCTTTGGGATGCACAAAATGACGTAAATGTTCATCCAATGACACAAATGCACTTATTGGAGGAACTACATCCTTAAGTACGAAAAATGATTAGAATAAGCCTTGGGATGCACAAAATGACCTAAATGTTAAATTAATGACACAAAAGCGCTTATTGGATGAAGTACATTCCTTAAGTACGAAAAGTGATTAGATTAAGCATTGGGATGCACAAAATGACGTAAACGTTCATCCAATGACACAAATGCACTTATTGGATGAACTTCATTCCTTAAGTATGAAAAGTGATTAGAATAAGCCTTGGGATGCACAAAATGACATAAATGTTAAATTAATATCACAAACGCGCTTATTGGATGAAGTACATTCCTTAAGTACGAAAAGTGATTAGATTAAGTCTTGGGATGCACAAAATGACGTAAATGTTCATTCAATGACACAAATGCACTTATTGGAGGAACTACATCCTTAAGTACGAAAAATGATTAGAATAAGCCTTGGGATGCACAAAATGACCTAAATGTTAAATTAATGACACAAAAGCGCTTATTGGATGAAGTACATTCCTTAAGTACGAAAAGTGATTAGATTAAGCATTGGGATGCACAAAATGACGTAAATGTTCATCCAATGACACAAATGCACTTATTGGATGAACTACATCCTTAAGTACGAAAAGTGATTAGATTAAGCATTGGGATGCACAAAATGACCTAAATGTTAAATTAATGACACAAACCCGCTTATTAGATGAACTACATTCCTTAAGTACGAAAAGTGATTAGAATAAGCCTTGGGATGCACAAAATGACGTAAATGTTCATCCAATGACACAAATGCACTTATTGGACGAACTACATCCTTAAGTACGAAAAGTGATTAGAATAAGCCTGGGGATGCACAAAATGACCTAATTGTTAAATTAATATCACAAACGCGCTTATTGGATGAACTACATTCCTTAAGTACGAAAAGTGATTAGATTAAGTCTTGGGATGCACAAAATGACGTAAATGTTCATCCAATGACACAAATGCACTTATTGGATGAACTTCATTCCTTAAGTACGAAAAGTGATTAGAATCAGCGTTGGGATGCACAAAATGACGTAAATGTTCATCCAATGACACAAATGCACTTACTGGATGAACTACATTCATTAAGTACGAAAAGTGATTAGATTAAGCCTTGGGATGCACAAAATGACGTAAATGTTCATCCAATGACACAAATGCACTTATTGGATGAACTACATTCATTAAGTACGAAAAGTGATTAGAATAAGCATTGTGATGGACAAAATGTCCTAAATGTTAATTAATGACACAAACGCGCTTATCAGGTGAACTACATTCCTTAAGTACGAAAAGTGATTAGATTAAGTCTTGGGATGCACAAAATGACGTAAACGTTCATCCAATGACACAAATGCACTTATTGGATGAACTTCATTCCTTAAGTACGAAAAGTGATTAGAATAAGCCTTGGGATGCACAAAATGACATAAATGTTAAATTAATATCACAAACGCGCTTATTGGATGAAGTACATTCCTTAAGTACGAAAAGTGATTAGATTAAGTCTTGGGATGCACAAAATGACGTAAATGTTCATCCAATGACACAAATGCACTTATTGGAGGAACTACATCCTTAAGTACGAAAAATGATTAGAATAAGCCTTGGGATGCACAAAATGACCTAAATGTTAAATTAATGACACAAAAGCGCTTATTGGATGAAGTACATTCCTTAAGTACGAAAAGTGATTAGATTAAGCATTGGGATGCACAAAATGACGTAAATGTTCATCCAATGACACAAATGCACTTATTGGATGAACTACATCCTTAAGTACGAAAAGTGATTAGAATAAGCCTTGGGATGCACAAAATGACCTAAATGTTAAATTAATATCACAAACGCGCTTATTGGATGAACTACATTCCTTAAGTACGAAAAGTGATTAGATTAAGTCTTCGGATGCACAAAATGACGTAAATGTTCATCCAATGACACAAATGCACTTATTGGATGAACTTCATTCCTTAAGTACGAAAAGTGATTAGAATAAGCATTGTGATGCACAAAATGTCCTAAATGTTAATTAATGACACAATCGCGCTTATCGGGTGAACTACATTCCTTAAGTACGAAAAGTGATTAGAATAAGCCTTTGGATGCACAAAATGACGTAAATGTTCATCCAATGACACAAATGCACTTATTGGAGGAACTACATCCTTAAGTACGAAAAGTGATTAGAATAAGCCTTGGGATGCACAAAATGACCTAAATGTTAAATTAATGACACAAACGCGCTTATTGGATGAAGTACAGTCCTTAAGTACGAAAAGTGATTAGATTAAGCCCTGGGATGCACAAAATGACGTAAATGTTTATCCAATGACACAAATGCACTTATTGGATGAACTTCATTCCTTAAGTACGAAAAGTGATTAGAATAAGCCTTGGGATGCACAAAATGACGTAAATGTTCATCCAATGACACAAATGCGCTTATTGGATGAACTACATTCATTAAGTACGAAAAGTGATTAGAATAAGCATTGTGATGCACAAAATGTCCTAAATGTTAATTAATGACACAAACGCGCTTATCGGGTGAACTACATTCCTTAAGTACGAAAAGTGGTTAGAATAAGCCTTGGGATGCACAAAATGACGTCAATGTTCATCCAATGACACAAATGCACTTATTGGATAAACTACATTCATTAAGTACGAAAAGTGATTAGAATAAGCATTGTGATGCACAAAATGTCCTAAATGTTAATTAATGACACAAACGCGCTTATCGGGTGAACTACATTCCTTAAGTACGAAAAGTGATTAGATTAAGCTTTGGGATGCACAAAATGACGTAAATGTTCATCCAATGACACAAATGCACTTATTGGAGGAACTACATCCTTAAGTACGAAAAGTGATGAGAATAAGCCTTGGGATGCACAAAATGACCTAAATGTTAAATTAATGACACAAACGCGCTTATTGGATGAAGTACATTCCTTAAGTACGAAAAGTGATTAGATTAAGTCTTGGGATGCACAAAATGACGTAAATGTTCATCCAATGACACAAATGCACTTATTGGATGAACTACATCCTTAAGTACGAAAAGTGATTAGAATAAGCCTGGGGATGCACAAAATGACCTAAATGTTAAATTAATATCACAAACGCGCTTATTGGATGAACTACATTCCTTAAGTACGAAAAGTGATTAGATTAAGTCTTGGGATGCACAAAATGACGTAAATGTTCATCCAATGACACAAATGCACTTACTGGATGAACTACATTCATTAAGTACGAAAAGTGATTTGATTAAGCCTTGGGATGCACAAAATGACGTAAATGTTCATCCAATGACACAAATGCACTTATTGGATGAACTACATTAATTAAGTACGAAAAGTGATTAGAATAAGCATTGTGATGCACAAAATGTCCTAAATGTTAATTAATGACACAAACGCGCTTATCGGGTGAACTACATTCCCTAAGTACGAAAAGTGATTAGATTAAGCCTTGGGATGCACAAAATGACGTAAATGTTCATCCAATGACACAAATGCACTTATTGGATGAACTACATCCTTAAGTACGAAAAGTGATTAGAATAAGCCTTGGGATGCACAAAATGACCTAAATGTTAAATTAATATCACAAACGCGCTTATTGGATGAACTACATTCCTTAAGTACGAAAAGTGATTAGATTAAGTCTTCGGATGCACAAAATGACGTAAATGTTCATCCAATGACACAAATGCACTTATTGGATGAACTTCATTCCTTAAGTACGAAAAGTGATTAGAATAAGCATTGTGATGCACAAAATGTCCTAAATGTTAATTAATGACACAATCGCGCTTATCGGGTGAACTACATTCCTTAAGTACGAAAAGTGATTAGAATAAGCCTTTGGATGCACAAAATGACGTAAATGTTCATCCAATGACACAAATGCACTTATTGGAGGAACTACATCCTTAAGTACGAAAAGTGATTAGAATAAGCCTTGGGATGCACAAAATGACCTAAATGTTAAATTAATGACACAAACGCGCTTATTGGATGAAGTACAGTCCTTAAGTACGAATAGTGATTAGATTAAGCCCTGGGATGCACAAAATGACGTAAATGTTTATCCAATGACACAAATGCACTTATTGGATGAACTTCATTCCTTAAGTATGAAAAGTGATTAGAATAAGCCTTGGGATGCACAAAATAACGTAAATGTTCATCAAATGACACAAACGCGCTTATTGGATGAAGTACATTCCTTAAGTACGAAAAGTGATTAGAATAAGCCTTGGGATGCACAAAATGACGTAAATGTTCATCCAATGACACAAATGCACTTATTGGATGAACTACATCCTTAAGTACGAAAAGTGATTAGAATAAGCCTGGGGATGCACAAAATGACCTAAATGTTAAATTAATATCACAAACGCGCTTATTGGATGAACTACATTCCTTAAGTACGAAAAGTGATTAGATTAAGCTTTGGGATGCACAAAATGACGTAAATGTTCATCCAATGACACAAATGCACATATTGCAGGAACTACATCCTTAAGTACGAAAAGTGATTAGAATAAGCATTGGGATGCACAAAATGACCTAAATGTTAAATTAATGACACAAACGCGATTATTGGATGAACTACATTCCTTAAGTACGAAAAGTGATTAGAATAAGCCTTGGGATGCACAAAATGACGTAAATGTTCATCCAATGACACAAATGCACTTATTGGATGAACTACATCCTTAAGTACGAAAAGTGATTAGAATAAGCCTTGGGATGCACAAAATGACGTAAATGTTTATCCAATGACACAAATGCACTTATTGGATGAACTTCATTCCTTAAGTACGAAAAGTGATTAGAATAAGCCTTGGGATGCACAAAATGACGTAAATGTTCATCCAATGACACAAATGCGCTTATTGGATGAACTACATTCATTAAGTACGAAAAGTGATTAGAATAAGCATTGTGATGCACAAAATGTCCTAAATGTTAATTAATGACACAAACACGCTTATCGGGTGAACTACATTCCTTAAGTACGAAAAGTGATTAGATTAAGCTTTGGGATGCACAAAATGACGTAAATGTTCATCCAATGACACAAATGCACTTATTGGAGGAACTAGATCCTTAAGTACGAAAAGTGATTAGAATAAGCCTTGGGATGCACAAAATGACCTAAATGTTAAATTAATGACACAAACGCGCTTATTGGATGAAGTACATTCCTTAAGTACGAAAAGTGATTAGATTAAGCCTTGGGATGCACAAAATGACGTAAATGTTCATCCAATGACACAAATGCACTTATTGGATGAACTACATCCTTAAGTACAAAAAGTGATTAGATTAAGAATTGGGATGCATAAAATGACCTAAATGTTAAATTAATGACACAAACGCGCTTATTGGATGAACTACATTCCTTAAGTACGAAAAGTGATTAGAATAAGCCTTGGGATGCACAAAATGACGTAAATGTTCATCCAATGACACAAATGCACTTATTGGATGAACTACATCCTTAAGTACGAAAAGTGATTAGAATAAGCCTGGGGATGCACAAAATGACCTAAATGTTAAATTAATATCACAAACGCGCTTATTGGATGAACTACATTTTTTAAGTACGAAAAGTGATTAGATTAAGTCTTGGGATGCACAAAATGACGTAAACGTTCATCCAATGACACAAATGCACTTATTGGATGAAGTTCATTCCTTAAGTACGAAAAGTGATTAGAATAAGCCTTGGGATGCACAAAATGACGTAAATGTTCATCCAATGACACAAATGCACTTACTGGATGAACTACATTCATTAAGTACGAAAAGTGATTAGATTAAGCCTTGGGATGCACAAAATGACGTAAATGTTCATCCAATGACACAAATGCACTTATTGGATGAACTACATTCATTAAGTACGAAAAGTGATTAGAATAAGCATTGTGATGCACAAAATGTCCTAAATGTTAATTAATGACACAAACGCGCTTATCGGGTGAACTACATTCCCTAAGTACGAAAAGTGATTAGATTAAGCCTTGGGATGCACAAATGACGTAAATATTCATCCAATGACACAAATGCACTTATTGGAGGAACTACATCCTTAAGTACGAAAAGTGATTAGAATAAGCCTTGGGATGCACAAAATGACCTAAATGTTAAATTAATGACACAAACGCGCTTATTGGATGAAGTACATTCCTTAAGTACGAAAAGTGATTAGATTAAGCATTGGGATGCACAAAATGACGTAAATGTTCATCCAATGACACAAATGCACTTATTGGATAAACTACATTCATTAAGTACGAAAAGTGATTAGAATAAGCATTGTGATGCACAAAATGTCCTAAATGTTAATTAATGACACAAACGCGCTTATCGGGTGAAGTACATTCCTTAAGTACGAAAAGTGATTAGATTAAGCTTTGGGATGCACAAAATGACGTAAATGTTCATCCAATGACACAAATGCACTTATTGGAGGAACTACATCCTTAAGTACGAAAAGTGATGAGAATAAGCCTTGGGATGCACAAAATGACCTAAATGTTAAATTAATGACACAAACGCGCTTATTGGATGAAGTACATTCCTTAAGTACGAAAAGTGATTAGATTAAGCATTGGGATGCACAAAATGACGTAAATGTTCATCCAATGACACAAATGCACTTATTGGATGAACTACATCCTTAAGTACGAAAAGTGATTAGAATAAGCCTGGGGATGCACAAAATGACCTAAATGTTAAATTAATATCACAAACGCGCTTATTGGATGAACTACATTCCTTAAGTACGAAAAGTGATTAGATTAAGTCTTGGGATGCACAAAATGACGTAAATGTTCATCCAATGACACAAATGCACTTACTGGATGAACTACATTCATTAAGTACGAAAAGTGATTAGATTAAGCCTTGGGATGCACAAAATGACGTAAATGTTCATCCAATGACACAAATGCACTTATTGGATGAACTACATTCATTAAGTACGAAAAGTGATTAGAATAAGCATTGTGATGGACAAAATGTCCTAAATGTTAATTAATGACACAAACGCGCTTATCAGGTGAACTACATTCCTTAAGTACGAAAAGTGATTAGATTAAGCGTTGGGATGCACAAAATGACGTAAATGTTCATCCAATGACACAAATGCACATATTGCAGGAACTACATCCTTAAGTACGAAAAGTGATTAGAATAAGCCTTGGGATGCACAAAATGACCTAAATGTTAAATTAATGACACAAACGCGCTTATTGGATGAACTACATTCCTTAAGTACGAAAAGTGATTAGAATAAGCCTTGGGATGCACAAAATGACGTAAATGTTCATCCAATGACACAAATGCACTTATTGGATGAACTACATTCATTAAGTACGAAAAGTGATTAGAATAAGCATTGTGATGCACAAAATGTCCTAAATGTTAATTAATGACACAAACGCGCTTATCGGGTGAACTACATTCCTTAAGTACGAAAAGTGATTAGATTAAGCGTTGGGATGCACAAAATGACGTAGATGTTCATCCAATGACACAAAAGCACTTATTGGATGAACTACATCCTTAAGTACGGAAAGTGATTAGATTAAGCCTTGGGATGCACAAAATGACGTAAATGTTCATCCAATGACACAAATGCACTTATTGGATGAACTACATTCATTAAGTACGAAAAGTGATTAGAATAAGCCTTGGGATGCACAAAATGACCTAAATGTTAAATTAATGACACAAACGCGCTTATTGGATGAAGTACATTCCTTAAGTACGAAAAGTGATTAGATTAAGCCTTGGAATGCACAAAATGACGTAAATGTTCATCCAATGACACAAAAGCACTTATTGGACGAACTACATCCTTAAGTACGAAAAGTGATTAGAATAAGCCTTGGGATGCACAAAATGACCTAAATGTTAAATTAATGACACAAACGCGCTTATTGGATGAAGTACATTCCTTAAGTACGAAAAGTGATTAGATTAAGCCTTGGGATACACAAAATGACGTAAATGTTCATCCAATGACACAAATGCACTTATTGGATGAACTACATCCTTAAGTACAAAAAGTGATTAGATTAAGAATTGGGATGCACAAAATGACCTAAATGTTAAATTAATGACACAAACGCGCTTATTGGATGAACTACATTCCTTAAGTACGAAAAGTGATTAGAATAAGCCTTGGGATGCACAAAATGACGTAAATGTTCATCCAATGACACAAATGCACTTATTGGAGGAACTAGATCCTTAAGTACGCAAAGTGATTAGAATAAGCCTTGGGATGCACAAAATGACCTAAATGTTAAATTAATGACACAAACGCGCTTATTGGATGAAGTACATTCCTTAAGTACGAAAAGTGATTAGATTAAGCCTTGGGATGCACAAAATGACGTAAATGTTCAACGAATGATACAAATGCACTTATTGGATGAACTACATCCTTAAGTACGAAAAGTGATTAGAATAAGCCTTGGGATGCACAAAATGACCTAAATGTTAAATTAATGACACAAACGCGCTTATTGGATGAACTACATTCCTTAAGTCCGAAAAGTGATTAGATTAAGCCTTGGGATGCACAAAATGACGTAAATGTTTATCCAATGACACAAATGCAATTATTGGATGAACTTCATTCCTTAAGTACGAAAAGTGATTAGAATAAGCCTTGGGATGCACAAAATGACGTAAATGTTCATCCAATGACACAAATGCACTTATTGGATGAACTACATTCATTAAGTACGAAAAGTGATTAGAATAAGCATTGTGATGCACAAAATGTCCTAAATGTTAATTAATGACACAAACGCGCTTATCGGGTGAACTACATTCCTTAAGTACGAAAAGTGATTAGATTAAGCTTTGGGATGCACAAAATGACGTAAATGTTTATCCAATGACACAAATGCACTTATTGGAGGCACTACATCCTTAAGTACGAAAAGTGATTAGAATAAGCCTTGGGATGCACAAAATGACCTAAATGTTAAATTAATGACACAAACGCGCTTATTGGATGAAGTACATTCCTTAAGTACGAAAAGTGATTAGATTAAGCCTTGGGATGCACAAAATGACGTAAATGTTCATCCAATGACACAAATGCACTTATTGGATGAACTACATCCTTAAGTACGAAAAGTGATTAGAATAAGCCTTGGGATGCATAAAATGACCTAAATGTTAAATTAATGACACAAACGCGCTTATTGGATGAACTACATTCCTTAAGTACGAAATGTGATTAGATTAAGCCTTGGGATGCACAAAATGACGTAAATATTTATCCAATGACACAAATGCAATTATTGGATGGACTTCATTCCTTAAGACCGAAAAGTTATTAGAATAAGCCTTGGGATGCACAAAATGACGTAAATGTTCATCCAATGACACAAATGCACTTATTGGATGAACTACATTCATTAAGTACGAAAAGTGATTAGAATAAGCATTGTGATGCACAAAATGTCGTAAATGTTAATTAATGACACAAACGCGCTTATCGGGTGAACTACATTCCTTAAGTACGAAAAGTGATTAGATTAAGCTTTGGGATGCACAAAATGACGTAAATGTTCATCAAATGACACAAATGCACTTATTGGAGGCACTGCATCGTTAAGTACGAAAAGTGATTAGAATAAGCCTTGGGATGCACAAAATGACCTAAATGTTAAATTAATGACACAAACGCGCTTATTGGATGAAGTACATTCCTTAAGTACGAAAAGTGATTAGATTAAGCCTTGGGATGCACAAAATGACGTAAATGTTCATCCAATGACACAAATGCACTTATTGGATGAACTACATCCTTAAGTACGAAAAGTGATTAGAATAAGCCTTGGGATGCACAAAATGACCTAAATGTTAAATTAATGACACAAACGCGCTTATTAGATGAACTACAGTCCTTAAGTACGAAAAGTCATTAGATTAAGCCTTGGGATTCACAAAATGACGTAAACGTTTATTCAATGACACAAATGCACTTATTGGATGAACTTCATTCCTTAAGTACGAAAAGTGATTAGAATAAGCCTTGGGATGCACAAAATGACGTAAATGTTCATCCAATGACACAAATGCACTTATTGGATGAACTACATTCATTAAGTACGAAAAGTGATTAGAATAAGCATTGTGATGCACAAAATGTCCTAAATGTTAATTAATGACACAAACGCGCTTATCGGGTGAACTACATTCCCTAAGTACGAAAAGTGATTAGATTAAGCCTTGGGATGCACAAAATGACGTAAATGTTCATCCAATGACACAAATGCACTTATTGGATGAACTACATCCTTAAGTACGAAAAGTGATTAGAATAAGCCTTGGGATGCACAAAATGACCTAAATGTTAAATTAATATCACAAACGCGCTTATTGGATGAACTACATTCCTTAAGTACGAAAAGTGATTAGATTAAGTCTTCGGATGCACAAAATAACGTAAATGTTCATCCAATGACACAAATGCACTTATTGGATGAACTTCATTCCTTAAGTACGAAAAGTGATTAGAATAAGCATTGTGATGCACAAAATGTCCTAAATGTTAATTAATGACACAATCGCGCTTATCGGGTGAACTACATTCCTTAAGTACGAAAAGTGATTAGAATAAGCCTTTGGATGCACAAAATGACGTAAATGTTCATCCAATGACACAAATGCACTTATTGGAGGAACTACATCCTTAAGTACGAAAAGTGATTAGAATAAGCCTTGGGATGCACAAAATGACCTAAATGTTAAATTAATGACACAAACGCGCTTATTGGATGAAGTACAGTCCTTAAGTACGAAAAGTGATTAGATTAAGCCCTGGGATGCACAAAATGACGTAAATGTTTATCCAATGACACAAATGCACTTATTGGATGAACTTCATTCCTTAAGTATGAAAAGTGATTAGAATAAGCCTTGGGATGCACAAAATGACGTAAATGTTCCTCAAATGACACAAACGCGCTTATTGGATGAAGTACATTCCTTAAGTACGAAAAGTGATTAGATTAAGCATTGGGATGCACAAAATGACGTAAATTTCATCCAACGACACAAATGCACTTATTGGAGGAACTACATCCTTAAGTACGAAAAGTGATTAGAATATGCCTTGGGATGCACAAAATGACCTAAATGTTAAATTAATGACACAAACGCGCTTATTGGATGAAGTACAGTCCTTAAGTACGAAAAGTGATTAGATTAAGCCTTGGGATGCACAAAATGACGTAAATGTTCATCCAATGACACAAATGCACTTATTGGATGAACTACATTCATTAAGTACGAAAAGTGATTAGAATAAGCATTGTGATGCACAAAATGTCCTAAATGTTAATTAATGACACAAACGCGCTTATCGGGTGAACTACATTCCCTAAGTACGAAAAGTGATTAGATTAAGCTTTGGGATGCACAAAATGACGTAAATGTTCATCCAATGACACAAATGCACTTATTGGATGAACTACATCCTTAAGTACGAAAAGTGATTAGAATAAGCCTTGGGATGCACAAAATGACCTAAATGTTAAATTAATGACCCAAACGCGCTTATTAGATGAACTACAGTCCTTAAGTACGAAAAGTGATTAGATTAAGCCTTGGGATGCACAAAATGACGTAAATGTTAAATTAATATCACAAACGCGCTTATTGGATGAACTACATTCCTTAAGTACGAAAAGTGATTAGATTAAGTCTTGGGATGCACAAAATGACGTAAATGTTCATCCAATGACACAAATGCACTTATTGGATGAACTTCATTCCTTAAGTACGAAAAGTGATTAGAATAAGCCTTGGGATGCACAAAATGACGTAAATGTTCATCCAATGACACAAATGCACTTACTGGATGAACTACATTCCTTAAGTACGAAAAGTGATTAGATTAAGCCTTGGGATGCACAAAATGACGTAAATGTTCATCCAATGACACAAATGCACTTATTGGATGAACTACATTCATTAAGTACGAAAAGTGATTAGAATAAGCATTGTGATGCACAAAATGTCCTAAATGTTAATTAATGACACAAACGCGCTTATCGGGTGAACTACATTCCCTAAGTACGAAAAGTGAGTAGATTAAGCCTTGGGATGCACAAAATGACGTAAATGTTCATCCAATGACACAAATGCACTTATTGGATGAACTACATCCTTAAGTACGAAAAGTGATTAGAATAAGCCTTGGGATGCACAAAATGACCTAAATGTTAAATTAATGACACAAACGCGCTTATTAGATGAACTACAGTCCTTAAGTACGAAAAGTCATTAGATTAAGCCTTGGGATTCACAAAATGACGTAAACGTTTATTCAATGACACAAATGCACTTATTGGATGAACTTCATTCCTTAAGTACGAAAAGTGATTAGAATAAGCCTTGGGATGCACAAAATGACGTAAATGTTCATCCAATGACACAAATGCACTTATTGGATGAACTACATTCATTAAGTACGAAAAGTGATTAGAATAAGCATTGTGATGCACAAAATGTCCTAAATGTTAATTAATGACACAAACGCGCTTATCGGGTGAACTACATTCCCTAAGTACGAAAAGTGATTAGATTAAGCCTTGGGATGCACAAAATGACGTAAATGTTCATCCAATGACACAAATGCACTTATTGGATGAACTACATCCTTAAGTACGAAAAGTGATTAGAATAAGCCTTGGGATGCACAAAATGACCTAAATGTTAAATTAATGACACAAACGCGCTTATTAGATGAACTACAGTCCTTAAGTACGAAAAGTGATTAGATTAAGCCTTGGGATGCACAAAATGATGTAAATGTTTATCCAATGACACAAATGCACTTATTGGATGAACTTCATTCCTTAAGTACGAAAAGTGATTAGAATAAGCCTTGGGATGCACAAAATGACGTAAATGTTCATCCAATGACACAAATGCACTTATTGGATGAACTACATTCATTAAGTACGAAAAGTGATTAGAATAAGCATTGTGATGCACAAAATGTCCTAAATGTTAATTAATGACACAAACGCGCTTATCGGGTGAACTACATTCCTTAAGTACGAAAAGTGATTAGATTAAGCTTTGGGATGCACAAAATGACGTAAATGTTCATCCAATGACACAAATGCACTTATTGGATGAACTACATTCATTAAGTACGAAAAGTGATTAGAATAAGCATTGTGATGCACAAAATGTCCTAAATGTTAATTAATGACACAAACGCGCTTATCGGGTGAACTACATTCCTTAAGTACGAAAAGTGATTAGATTAAGCTTTGGCATGCACAAAATGACGTAAATGTTCATCCAATGACACAAATGCACATATTGCAGGAACTACATCCTTAAGTACGAAAAGTGATTAGAATAAGCCTTGGGATGCACAAAATGACCTAAATGTTAAATTAATGACACAAACGCGATTATTGGATGAACTACATTCCTTAAGTACGAAAAGTGATTAGAATAAGCCTTGGGATGCACAAAATGACGTAAATGTTCATCCCATGACACAAATGCACTTATTGGAGGAACTACATCCTTAAGTACGAAAAGTGATTAGAATAAGCCTTGGGATGCACAAAATGACCTAAATATTAAATTAATGACACAAACGCACTTATTGGATGAAGTACAGTCCTTAAGTACGAAAAGTGATTAGATTAAGCCTTGGGCTGCACAAAATGACGTAAATGTTTATCCAATGACACAAATGCACTTATTGGATGAACTACATCCTTAAGTACGAAAAGTGATTAGAATAAGCCTTGGGATGCACAAAATGACCTAAATGTTAAATTAATGACACAAACGCGCTTATTGGATGAACTACATTCCTTAAGTACGAAAAGTGATTAGAATAAGCCTTGGGATGCACAAAATGACCTAAATGTTAAATTCATGACACAAACGCGATTATTGGATGAACTACATTCCTTAAGTACGAAAAGTGATTAGAATAAGTCTTGGGATGCACAAAATGACGTAAATGTTCATCCAATCACACAAATGCACTTATTGGAGGAACTACATCCTTAAGTACGAAAATTGATTAGAATAAGCCTTGGGATGCACAAAATGACCTAAATGTTAAATTAATGACACAAACGCGCTTATTGGATGAAGTACAGTCCTTAAGTACGAAAAGTGATTAGATTAAGCCTTGGGATGCACAAAATGACGTAAATGTTTATCCAATGACACAAATGCACTTATTGGATGAACTTCATTCCTTAAGTACGAAAAGTGATTAGAATAAGCCTGGGGATGCACAAAATGACCTAAATGTTAAATTAATATCACAAACGCGCTTATTGGATGAACTACATTCCTTAAGTACGAAAAGTGATTAGATTAAGTCTTGGGATGCACAAAATGACGTAAATGTTCATCCAATGACACAAATGCACTTATTGGATGAACTTCATTCCTTAAGTACGAAAAGTGATTAGAATAAGCATTGTGATGCACAAAATGTCCTAAATGTTAATTAATGACACAAACGCGCTTATCGGGTGAACTACATTCCTTAAGTACGAAAAGTGATTAGATTAAGCTTTGGGATGCACAAAATGACGTAAATGTTCTTCCAATGACACAAATTCACATATTGCAGGAACTACATCCTTAAGTACGAAAAGTGATTAGAATAAGCCTTGGGATGCACAAAATGACCTAAATGTTAAATTAATGACACAAACGCGCTTATTGGATGAACTACATTCCTTAAGTACGAAAAGTGATTAGAATAAGCCTTGGGATGCACAAAATGACGTAAATGTTCATCCAATGACACAAATGCACTTATTGGAGGAACTAGATCCTTAAGTACGCAAAGTGATTAGAATAAGCCTTGGGATGCACAAAATGACCTAAATGTTAAATTAATGACACAAACGCGCTTATTGGATGAAGTACATTCCTTAAGTACGAAAAGTGATTAGATTAAGCCTTGGGATGCACAAAATGACGTAAATGTTCATCCAATGACACAAATGCACTTATTGGATGAACTACATCCTTAAGTACGAAAAGTGATTAGATTAAGCCTTGGGATGCACAAAATGACCTAAATGTTAAATTAATGACACAAACGCGCTTATTGGATGAACTTCATTCCTTAAGTACGAAAAGGTATTAGAATAAGCCTTGGGATGCACAAAATGACGTAAATGTTCATCCAATGACACAAATGCACTTATTGGATAAACTACATTCATTAAGTACGAAAAGTGATTAGAATAAGCCTTGGGATGCACAAAATGACGTAAATGTTCATCCAATGACACAAATGCACTTATTGGATGAACTACATTCATTAAGTACGAAAAGTGATTAGAATAAGCATTGTGATGCACAAAATGTCCTAAATGTTAATTAATGACACAAATGCGCTTATCGGGTGAACTACATTCCTTAAGTACGAAAAGTGATTAGATTAATCTTTGGGATGCACAAAATGACGTAAATGTTTATCCAATGACACAAATGCACTTATTGGATGAACTACATTCCTTAAGTACGAAAAGTGATTAGCATAAGCCTTGGGATGCACAAAATGACGTAAATGTTCATCCAATGACACAAATGCACTTATTGGATGAACTACATTCTTAAGTACGAAAAGTGATTAGAATAAGCCTTGGGATGCACAAAATGACCTAAATGTTAAATTAATGACACAAACGCGCTTATTGGATCAACTACATTCCTTAAGTACGAAAAGTGATTAGAATAAGCCTTGGGATGCACAAAATGACGTAAATGTTCATCCAATGACACAAATGCACTTATTGGATGAACTACATTCATTAAGTACGAAAAGTGATTAGAATAAGCATTGTGATGCACAAAATGTCCTAAATGTTAATTAATGACACAAACGCGCTTATCGGGTGAACTACATTCCCTAAGTACGAAAAGTGATTAGATTAAGCTTTGGGATGCACAAAATGACGTAAATGTTCATCGAATGACACAAATGCACTTATTGGAGGAACTACATCCTTAAGTACGAAAAGTGATTAGAATAAGCCTTGGGATGCACAAAATGACCTAAATGTTAAATTAATGACACAAACGCGCTTATTGGATGAAGTACATTCCTTAACTACGAAAAGTGATTAGATTAAGCCTTGGGATGCACAAAATGACGTAAATGTTCATCCAATGACACAAATGCACTTATTGGATGAACTACATCCTTAAGTACCAAAAGTGATTAGAATAAGCCTTGGGATGCACAAAATGACGTAAATGTTCATCCAATGACACAAATGCACTTATTGGATGAACTACATTCATTAAGTACGAAAAGTGATTAGAATAAGCATTGTGATGCACAAAATGTCCTATATTTTAATTAATGACACAAATGCGCTTATCGGGTGAACTACATTCCATAAGTACGAAAAGCGATTAGAATAAGCCTTGGGATGCACAAAATGACGTAAATGTTCATCCAATGACACAAATGCACTTATTGGATGAACTACATCCTTAAGTACGAAAAGTGATTAGAATAAGCCTTGGGATGCACAAAATGACCTAAATGTTAAATTAATGACACAAACGCGCTTATTAGATGAACTACAGTCCTTAAGTACGAAAAGTCATTAGATTAAGCCTTGGGATTCACAAAATGACGTAAACGTTTATTCAATGACACAAATGCACTTATTGGATGAACTTCATTCCTTAAGTACGAAAAGTGATTAGAATAAGCCTTGGGATGCACAAAATGACGTAAATGTTCATCCAATGACACAAATGCACTTATTGGATGAACTACATTCATTAAGTACGAAAAGTGATTAGAATAAGCATTGTGATGCACAAAATGTCCTAAATGTTAATTAATGACACAAACGCGCTTATCGGGTGAACTACATTCCCTAAGTACGAAAAGTGATTAGATTAAGCCTTGGGATGCACAAAATGACGTAAATGTTCATCCAATGACACAAATGCACTTATTGGATGAACTACATCCTTAAGTACGAAAAGTGATTAGAATAAGCCTTGGGATGCACAAAATGACCTAAATGTTCATCCAATGACACAAATGCACTTATTGGATGAACTACATTCATTAAGTACGAAAAGTGATTTGAATAAGCATTGTGATGCACAAAATGTCCTAAATGTTAATTAATGACACAAACGCGCTTATCGGGTGAACTACATTCCTTAAGTACGAAAAGTGATTAGATTAAGCCTTGGGATGCACAAAATGACGTAAATGTTCATCCAATGACACAAATGCACTTATTGGATGAACTACATTCATTAAGTACGAAAAGTGATTAGAATAAGAATTGTGATGCACAAAATGTCCTAAATGTTAATTAATGACACAAACGCGCTTATCGGGTGAACTACATTCCTTAAGTACGAAAAGTGATTAGATTAAGCTTTGGGATGCACAAAATGACGTAAATGTTCATCCAATGACACAAATGCACATATTGCAGGAACTACATCCTTAAGTACGAAAAGTGATTAGAATAAGCATTGGGATGCACAAAATGACCTAAATGTTAAATTAATGACACAAACGCGATTATTGGATGAACTACATTCCTTAAGTACGAAAAGTGATTAGAATAAGCCTTGGGATGCACAAAATGACGTAAATGTTCATCCAATGACACAAATGCACTTATTGGATGAACTACATCCTTAAGTACGAAAAGTGAGTAGAATAAGCCTGGGGATGCACAAAATGACCTAAATGTTAAATTAATATCACAAACGCGCTTATTGGATGAACTACATTCCTTAAGTACGAAAAGTGATTAGATTAAGGCTTGGGATGCACAAAATGACGTAAATGTTCATCCAATGACACAAATGCACTTATTGGATGAACTTCATTCCTTAAGTACGAAAAGTGATTAGAATAAGCATTGTGATGCACAAAATGTCCTAAATGTTAATTAATGACACAAACGCGCTTATCGGGTGAACTACATTCCTTAAGTACGAAAAGTGATTAGATTAAGCTTTGGGATGCACAAAATGACGTAAATGTTCTTCCAATGACACAAATGCACATATTGCAGGAACTACATCCTTAAGTACGAAAAGTGATTAGAATAAGCCTTGGGATGCACAAAATGACCTAAATGTTAAATTAATGACACAAACGCGCTTATTGGATGAACTACATTCCTTAAGTACGAAAAGTGATTAGAATAAGCCTTGGGATGCACAAAATGACGTAAATGTTCATCCAATGACACAAATGCACTTATTGGAGGAACTAGATCCTTAAGTACGCAAAGTGATTAGAATAAGCCTTGGGATGCACAAAATGACCTAAATGTTAAATTAATGACACAAACGCGCTTATTGGATGAAGTACATTCCTTAAGTACGAAAAGTGATTAGATTAAGCCTTGGGATGCACAAAATGACGTAAATGTTCATCCAATGACACAAATGCACTTATTGGATGAACTACATCCCTAAGTACGAAAAGTGATTAGAATAAGCCGTGGGATGCACAAAATGACCTAAATGTTAAATTAATGACACAAACGCGCTTATTGGATGAACTACATTCCTTAAGTACGAAAAGTGATTAGAATAAGCCTTGGGATGCACAAAATGACCTAAATGTTAAATTAATGACACAAACGCGATTATTGGATGAACTACATTCCTTAAGTATGAAAAGTGATTAGAATAAGCCTTGGGATGCACAAAATGACGTAAATGTTCATCCAATGACACAAATGCACTTATTGGAGGAACTACATCCTTAAGTACGAAAATTTATTAGAATAAGCCTTGGGATGCACAAAATGACCTAAATGTTAAATTAATGACACAAACGCGCTTATTGGATGAAGTACATTCCTTAAGTACGAAAAGTGATTAGATTAAGCCTTGGGATGCACAAAATGACGTAAATGTTCATCCAATGACACAAATGCACTTATTGGATGAACTACATCCTTAAGTACGAAAAGTGATTAGAATAAGCCGTGGGATGCACAAAATGACCTAAATGTTAAATTAATGACACAAACGCGCTTATTGGATGAACTACATTCCTTAAGTACGAAAAGTGATTAGAATAAGCCTTGGGATGCACAAAATGACCTAAATGTTAAATTAATGACACAAACGCGATTATTGGATGAACTACATTCCTTAAGTATGAAAAGTGATTAGAATAAGCCTTGGGATGCACAAAATGACGTAAATGTTCATCCAATGACACAAATGCACTTATTGGAGGAACTACATCCTTAAGTACGAAAATTTATTAGAATAAGCCTTGGGATGCACAAAATGACCTAAATGTTAAATTAATGACACAAACGCGCTTATTGGATGAAGTACAGTCCTTAAGTACGAAAAGTGATTAGATTAAGCCTTGGGATGCACAAAATGACGTAAATGTTCATCCAATGACACAAATGCACTTATTGGATGAACTACATTCATTAAGTACGAAAAGTGATTAGAATAAGAATTGTGATGCACAAAATGTCCTAAATGTTAATTAATGACACAAACGCGCTTATCGGGTGAACTACATTCCTTAAGTACGAAAAGTGATTAGATTAAGCTTTGGGATGCACAAAATGACGTAAATGTTCATCCAATGACACAAATGCACATATTGCAGGAACTACATCCTTAAGTACGAAAAGTGATTAGAATAAGCCTTGGGATGCACAAAATGACCTAAATGTTAAATTAATGACACCAACGCGATTATTGGATGAACTACATTCCTTAAGTACGAAAAGTGATTAGAATAAGCCTTGGGATGCACAAAATGACGTAAATGTTCATCCAATGACACAAATGCACTTATTGGAGGAACTACATCCTTAAGTACGAAAAGTGATTAGAATAAGCCATGGGATGCACAAAATGACCTAAATGTTAAATTAATGACACAAACGCGCTTATTGGATGAAGTACAGTCCTTAAGTACGAAAAGTGATTAGATTAAGCCTTGGGATGCACAAAATGACGTAAATGTTTATCCAATGACACAAATGCACTTATTGGATGAACTTCATTCCTTAAGTACGAAAAGTGATTAGAATAAGCCTTGGGATGCACAAAATGACGTAAATGTTCATCCAATGACACAAATGCGCTTATTGGATGAACTACATTCATTAAGTACGAAAAGTGATTAGAATAAGCATTGTGATGCACAAAATGTCCTAAATGTTAATTAATGACACAAACGCGCTTATCGGGTGAACTACATTCCTTAAGTACGAAAAGTGATTAGAATAAGCCTTGGGATGCACAAAATGACGTAAATGTTCATCCAATCACACAAATGCACTTATTGGAGGAACTACATCCTTAAGTACGAAAATTGATTAGAATAAGCCTTGGGATGCACAAAATGACCTAAATGTTAAATTAATGACACAAACGCGCTTATTGGATGAAGTACAGTCCTTAAGTACGAAAAGTGATTAGATTAAGCCTTGGGATGCACAAAATGACGTAAATGTTTATCCAATGACACAAATGCACTTATTGGATGAACTTCATTCCTTAAGTACGAAAAGTGATTAGAATAAGCCTGGGGATGCACAAAATGACCTAAATGTTAAATTAATATCACAAACGCGCTTATTGGATGAACTACATTCCTTAAGTACGAAAAGTGATTAGATTAAGTCTTGGGATGCACAAAATGACGTAAATGTTCATCCAATGACACAAACGCGCTTATTGGATGAACTACATTCCTTAAGTACGAAAAGTGATTAGAATAAGCCTTGGGATGCACAAAATGACCTAAATGTTAAATTCATGACACAAACGCGATTATTGGATGAACTACATTCCTTAAGTACGAAAAGTGATTAGAATAAGCCTTGGGATGCACAAAATGACGTAAATGTTCATCCAATCACACAAATGCACTTATTGGAGGAACTACATCCTTAAGTACGAAAATTGATTAGAATAAGCCTTGGGATGCACAAAATGACCTAAATGTTAAATTAATGACACAAACGCGCTTATTGGATGAAGTACAGTCCTTAAGTACGAAAAGTGATTAGATTAAGCCTTGGGATGCACAAAATGACGTAAATGTTTATCCAATGACACAAATGCACTTATTGGATGAACTTCATTCCTTAAGTACGAAAAGTGATTAGAATAAGCCTGGGGATGCACAAAATGACCTAAATGTTAAATTAATATCACAAACGCGCTTATTGGATGAACTACATTCCTTAAGTACGAAAAGTGATTAGAATAAGCCGTGGGATGCACAAAATGACCTAAATGTTAAATTAATGACACAAACGCGCTTATTGGATGAACTACATTCCTTAAGTACGAAAAGTGATTAGAATAAGCCTTGGGATGCACAAAATGACCTAAATGTTAAATTAATGACACAAACGCGATTATTGGATGAACTACATTCCTTAAGTATGAAAAGTGATTAGAATAAGCCTTGGGATGCACAAAATGACGTAAATGTTCATCCAATGACACAAATGCACTTATTGGAGGAACTACATCCTTAAGTACGAAAATTTATTAGAATAAGCCTTGGGATGCACAAAATGACCTAAATGTTAAATTAATGACACAAACGCGCTTATTGGATGAAGTACATTCCTTAAGTACGAAAAGTGATTAGATTAAGCCTTGGGATGCACAAAATGACGTAAATGTTCATCCAATGACACAAATGCACTTATTGGATGAACTACATCCTTAAGTACGAAAAGTGATTAGAATAAGCCGTGGGATGCACAAAATGACCTAAATGTTAAATTAATGACACAAACGCGCTTATTGGATGAACTACATTCCTTAAGTACGAAAAGTGATTAGAATAAGCCTTGGGATGCACAAAATGACCTAAATGTTAAATTAATGACACAAACGCGATTATTGGATGAACTACATTCCTTAAGTATGAAAAGTGATTAGAATAAGCCTTGGGATGCACAAAATGACGTAAATGTTCATCCAATGACACAAATGCACTTATTGGAGGAACTACATCCTTAAGTACGAAAATTTATTAGAATAAGCCTTGGGATGCACAAAATGACCTAAATGTTAAATTAATGACACAAACGCGCTTATTGGATGAAGTACATTCCTTAAGTACGAAAAGTGATTAGATTAAGCCTTGGGATGCACAAAATGACGTAAATGTTCATCCAATGACACAAATGCACTTATTGGATGAACTACATCCTTAAGTACGAAAAGTGATTAGAATAAGCCTTAGGATGCACAAAATGACCTAAATGTTAAATTAATGACACAAACGCGCTTATTGGATGAAGTACATTCCTTAAGTACGAAAAGTGATTAGATTAAGCCTTGGGATGCACAAAATGACGTAAATGTTCATCCAATGACACAAAAGCACTTATTGGATGAACTACAACCTTTAGTACGAAAAGTGATTAGAATAAGCCTTGGGATGCACAAAATGACCTAAATGTTAAATTAATGACACAAACGCGCTTATTGGATGAACTACATTCCTTAAGTACGAAAAGTGATTAGAATAAGCCTTGGGATGCACAAAATGACGTAAATGTTCATCCAATGACACAAATGCACTTGTTGGAGGAACTAGATCCTTAAGTACGAAAAGTGATTAGAATAAGCCTTGGGATGCACAAAATGACCTAAATGTTAAATTAATGACACAAACGCGCTTATTGGATGAAGTACATTCCTTAAGTACGAAAAGTGATTAGATTAAGCCTTGGGATGCACAAAATGACGTAAATGTTCATCCAATGACACAAATGCACTTATTGGATGAACTACATCCTTAAGTACAAAAAGTGATTAGATTAAGAATTGGGATGCATAAAATGACCTAAATGTTAAATTAATGACACAAACGCGCTTATTGGATGAACTACATTCCTTAAGTACGAAAAGTGATTAGAATAAGCCTTGGGATGCACAAAATGACGTAAATGTTCATCCAATGACACAAATGCACTTATTGGATGAACTACATCCTTAAGTACGAAAAGTGATTAGAATAAGCCTGGGGATGCACAAAATGACCTAAATGTTAAATTAATATCACAAACGCGCTTATTGGATGAACTACATTTTTTAAGTACGAAAAGTGATTAGATTAAGTCTTGGGATGCACAAAATGACGTAAACGTTCATCCAATGACACAAATGCACTTATTGGATGAAGTTCATTCCTTAAGTACGAAAAGTGATTAGAATAAGCCTTGGGATGCACAAAATGACGTAAATGTTCATCCAATGACACAAATGCACTTACTGGATGAACTACATTCATTAAGTACGAAAAGTGATTAGATTAAGCCTTGGGATGCACAAAATGACGTAAATGTTCATCCAATGACACAAATGCACTTATTGGATGAACTACATTCATTAAGTACGAAAAGTGATTAGAATAAGCATTGTGATGCACAAAATGTCCTAAATGTTAATTAATGACACAAACGCGCTTATCGGGTGAACTACATTCCCTAAGTACGAAAAGTGATTAGATTAAGCCTTGGGAGGCACAAATGACGTAACTGTTCATCCAATGACACAAATGCACTTATTGGATGAACTACATCCTTAAGTACGAAAAGTGATTAGAATAAGCCTTGGGATGCACAAAATGACCTAAATGTTAAATTAATGACACAAACGCGCTTATTAGATGAACTACAGTTCTTAAGTACGAAAAGTGATTAGATTAAGCCTTGGGATGCACAAAATGACGTAAATGTTTATCCAATGACACAAATGCACTTATTGGATGAACTTCATTCCTTAAGTACGAAAAGTGATTAGAATAAGCCTTGGGATGCACAAAATGACGTAAATGTTCATCCAATGACACAAATGCACTTATTGGATGAACTACATTCATTAAGTACGAAAAGTGATTAGAATAAGCATTGTGATGCACAAAATGTCCTAAATGTTAATAAATGACACAAACGCGCTTATCGGGTGAACTACATTCCTTAAGTACGAAAAGTGATTAGATTAAGCTTTGGGATGCACAAAATGACGTAAATGTTCATCCAATGACACAAATGCACATATTGCAGGAACTACATCCTTAAGTACGAAAAGTGATTAGAATAAGCCTTGGGATGCACAAAATGACCTAAATGTTAAATTAATGACACCAACGCGATTATTGGATGAACTACATTCCTTAAGTACGAAAAGTGATTAGAATAAGCCTTGGGATGCACAAAATGACGTAAATGTTCATCCAATGACACAAATGCACTTATTGGAGGAACTACATCCTTAAGTACGAAAAGTGATTAGAATAAGCCATGGGATGCACAAAATGACCTAAATGTTAAATTAATGACACAAACGCGCTTATTGGATGAAGTACAGTCCTTAAGTACGAAAAGTGATTAGATTAAGCCTTGGGATGCACAAAATGACGTAAATGTTTATCCAATGACACAAATGCACTTATTGGATGAACTTCATTCCTTAAGTACGAAAAGTGATTAGAATAAGCCTTGGGATGCACAAAATGACGTAAATGTTCATCCAATGACACAAATGCGCTTATTGGATGAACTACATTCATTAAGTACGAAAAGTGATTAGAATAAGCATTGTGATGCACAAAATGTCCTAAATGTTAATTAATGACACAAACGCGCTTATCGGGTGAACTACATTCCTTAAGTACGAAAAGTGATTAGATTAACCTTTGGGATGCACAAAATGTCGTAAATATTCATCCAATGACACAAATGCACATATTGCAGGAACTACATCCTTAAGTACGAAAAGTGATTAGAATAAGCCTTGGGATGCACAAAATGACCTAAATGTTAAATTAATGACACAAACGCGCTTATTGGATGAACTACATAGCTTAAGTACGAAAAGTGATTAGAATAAGCCTTGGGATGCACAAAATGACGTAAATGTTCATCCAATGACACAAATGCACTTATTGGAGGAACTAGATCCTTAAGTACGAAAAGTGATTGGAATAAGCCTTGGGATGCACAAAATGACCTAAATGTTAAATTAATGACACAAACGCGCTTATTGGATGAAGTACAATCCTTAAGTACGAAAAGTGATTAGATTAAGCCTTGGGATGCACAAAATGACGTAAATGTTCATCCAATGACACAAATGCACTTATTGGATGAACTACATTCATTAAGTACGAAAAGTGATTAGAATAAGAATTGTGATGCACAAAATGTCCTAAATGTTAATTAATGACACAAACGCGCTTATCGGGTGAACTACATTCCTTAAGTACGAAAAGTGATTAGATTAAGCTTTGGGATGCACAAAATGACGTAAATGTTCATCCAATGACACAAATGCACTTATTGGAGGAACTACATCCTTAAGTACGAAAAGTGATTAGAATAAGCCTTGGGATGCACAAAATGACCTAAATGTTAAATTAATGACACAAACGCGCTTATTGGATGAAGTACATTCCTTAAGTACGAAAAGTGATTAGATTAAGCATTGGGATGCACAAAATGACGTAAATGTTCATCCAATGACACAAATGCACTTATTGGATGAACTACATCCTTAAGTACGAAAAGTGATTAGAATAAGCCTTGGGATTCACAAAATGACCTAAATGTTAAATTAATGACACAAACGCGCTTATTGGATGAACTACATTCCTTAAGTACGAAAAGTGATTAGAATAAGCCTTGGGATGCACAAAATGACGTAAATGTTCATCCAATGACACAAATGCACTTATTGAAGGAACTAGATCCTTAAGTACGAAAAGTGATTGGAATAAGCCTGGGGATGCACAAAATGACCTAAATGTTAAATTAATATCACAAACGCGCTTATTGGATGAACTACATTCCTTAAGTACGAAAAGTGATTAGATTAAGGCTTGGGATGCACAAAATGACGTAAATGTTCATCCAATGACACAAATGCACTTATTGGATGAACTTCATTCCTTAAGTACGAAAAGTGATTAGAATAAGCATTGTGATGCACAAAATGTCCTAAATGTTAATTAATGACACAAACGCGCTTATCGGGTGAACTACATTCCTTAAGTACGAAAAGTGATTAGATTAAGCTTTGGGATGCACAAAAAGACGTAAATGTTCATCCAATGACACAAATGCACATATTGCAATAACTACATCCTTAAGTACGAAAAGTGATTAGAATAAGCATTGGGATGCACAAAATGACCTAAATGTTAAATTAATGACACAAACGCGATTATTGGATGAACTACATTCCTTAAGTACGAAAAGTGATTAGAATAAGCCTTGGGATGCACAAAATGACGTAAATGTTCATCCAATGACACAAATGCATTTATTGGATGAACTACATCCTTAAGTACGAAAAGTGATTAGAATAAGCCTGGGGATGCACAAAATGACCTAAATGTTAAATTAATATCACAAACGCGCTTATTGGATGAACTACATTCCTTAAGTACGAAAAGTGATTAGATTAAGTCTTGGGATGCACAAAATGACGTAAATGTTCATCCAATGACACAAATGCACTTATTGGATGAACTTCATTCCTTAAGTACGAAAAGTGATTAGAATAAGCATTGTGATGCACAAAATGTCCTAAATGTTAATTAATGACACAAACGCGCTTATCGGGTGAACTACATTCCCTAAGTACGAAAAGTGATTAGATTAAGCTTTGGGATGCACAAAATGACGTAAATGTTCATCCAATGACACAAATGCACTTATTGGAGGAACTACATCCTTAAGTACGAAAAGTGATTAGAATAAGCCTTGGGATGCACAAAATGACCTAAATGTTAAATTAATGACACAAACGCGCTAATTGGATGAAGTACATTCCTTAAGTACGAAAAGTGATTAGATTAAGCCTTCGGATGCACAAAATGACGTAAATGTTCATCCAATGACACAAATGCACTTATTGGATGAACTACATCCTTAAGTACGAAAAGTGATTAGAATAAGCCTTGGGATGCACAAAATGACCTAAATGTTAAATTAATGACACAAACGCGCTTATTAGATGAACTACAGTCCTTAAGTACGAAAAGTGATTAGATTAAGCATTGGGATGCACAAAATGACGTAAATGTTCATCCAATGACACAAATGCACTTATTGGATGAACTACATCCTTAAGTACGAAAAGTGATTAGAATAAGCCTGGGGATGCACAAAATGACCTAAATGTTAAATTAATATCACAAACGCGCTTATTGGATGAACTACATTCCTTAAGTACGAAAAGTGATTAGATTAAGTCTTGGGATGCACAAAATGACGTAAATGTTCATCCAATGACACAAATGCACTTACTGGATGAACTACATTCATTAAGTACGAAAAGTGATTAGATTAAGCCTTGGGATGCACAAAATGACGTAAATGTTCATCCAATGACACAAATGCACTTATTGGATGAACTACATTCATTAAGTACGAAAAGTGATTAGAATAAGCATTGTGATGCACAAAATGTCCTAAATGTTAATTAATGTCACAAACGCGCTTATCGGGTGAACTACATTCCCTAAGTACGAAAAGTGACTAGATTAGGCTTTGGGATGCACAAAATGACGTAAATGTTCATCCAATGACACAAATGCACTTATTGGAGGCACTACATCCTTAAGTACGAAAAGTGATTAGAATAAGCCTTGGGATGCACAAAATGACCTAAATGTTAAATTAATGACACAAACGCGCTTATTGGATGAAGTACATTCCTTAAGTACGAAAAGTGATTAGATTAAGCCTTGGGATGCACAAAATGACGTAAATGTTCATCCAATGACACAAATGCACTTATTGGATGAACTACATCCTTAAGTACGAAAAGTGATTAGAATAAGCCTTGGGATGCACAAAATGACCAAAATGTTAAATTAAGGACACAAACGCGCTAATTTGATGAAGTACATTCCTTAAGTACGAAAAGTGATTAGATTAAGCCTTGGGATCCACAAAATGACGTAAATGTTCATCCAATGACACAAATGCACTTATTGGATGAACTACATCCTTAAGTACGAAAAGTGATTAGAATAAGCATTGTGATGCACAAAATGTCCTAAATGTTAATTAATGACACAAACGCGCTTATCGGGTGAACTACATTCCCTAAGTACGAAAAGTGATTAGATTAAGCTTTGGGATGCACAAAATGACGTAACTGTTCATCCAATGACACAAATGCGCTTATTGGATGAACTACATTCATTATGTACGAAAAGTGATTAGAATAAGCATTGTGATGCACAAAATGTCCTAAATGTTAATTAATGACACAAACGCGCTTATTGGGTGAACTACATTCCTTTAGTACGAAATGTGATTAGATTAAGCTTTGGGATGCACAAAATGACGTAAATGTTCATCCAATGACACAAATGCACATATTGCAGGAACTACATCCTTAAGTACGAAAAGTGATTAGAATAAGCCTTGGGATGCACAAAATGACCTAAATGTTAAATTAATGACACAAACGCGCTTATTGGATGAACTACATTCCTTAAGTACGAAAAGTGATTAGAATAAGCCTTGGGATGCACAAAATGACGTAAATGTTCATCCAATGACACAAATGTACTTGTTGGAGGAACTAGATCCTTAAGTACGAAAAGTGATTAGAATAAGCCTTGGGATGCACAAAATGACCTAAATGTTAAATTAATGACACAAACGCGCTTATTGGATGAAGTACATTCCTTAAGTACGAAAAGTGATTAGATTAAGCCTTGGGATGCACAAAATGACGTAAATGTTCATCCAATGACACAAATGCACTTATTGGATGAACTACATCCTTAAGTACAAAAAGTGATTAGATTAAGAATTGGGATGCATAAAATGACCTAAATGTTAAATTAATGACACAAACGCGCTTATTGGATGAACTACATTCCTTAAGTACGAAAAGTGATTAGAATAAGCCTTGGGATGCACAAAATGACGTAAATGTTCATCCAATGACACAAATGCACTTATTGGATGAACTACATCCTTAAGTACGAAAAGTGATTAGAATAAGCCTGGGGATGCACAAAATGACCTAAATGTTAAATTAATATCACAAACGCGCTTATTGGATGAACTACATTTTTTAAGTACGAAAAGTGATTAGATTAAGTCTTGGGATGCACAAAATGACGTAAACGTTCATCCAATGACACAAATGCACTTATTGGATGAAGTTCATTCCTTAAGTACGAAAAGTGATTAGAATAAGCCTTGGGATGCACAAAATGACGTAAATGTTCATCCAATGACACAAATGCACTTACTGGATGAACTACATTCATTAAGTACGAAAAGTGATTAGATTAAGCCTTGGGATGCACAAAATGACGTAAATGTTCATCCAATGACACAAATGCACTTATTGGATGAACTACATTCATTAAGTACGAAAAGTGATTAGAATAAGCATTGTGATGCACAAAATGTCCTAAATGTTAATTAATGACACAAACGCGCTTATCGGGTGAACTACATTCCTTAAGTATGAAAAGTGATTAGATTAAGCTTTGGGATGCACAAAATGACGTAAATGTTCATCCAATGACACAAATGCACTTATTGGATGAACTACATCCTTAAGTACGAAAAGTGATTAGAATAAGCCTTGGGATGCACAAAATGACCTAAATGTTAAATTAATGACACAAACGCGCTTATTAGATGAACTACAGTCCTTAAGTTCGAAAAGTGATTAGATTAAGCCTTGGGATGCACAAAATGACGTAAATGTTCATCCAATGACACAAATGCACTTATTGGATGAACTTCATTCCTTAAGTACGAAAAGTGATTGGAATAAGCCTTGGGATGCACAAAATGACCTAAATGTTAAATTAATGACACAAACGCGCTTATTGGATGAAGTACATTCCTTAAGTACGAAAAGTGATTAGATTAAGCCTTGGGATGCACAAAATGACGTAAATGTTCATCCAATGACACAAATGCACTTATTGGATGAACTACATTCATTAAGTACGAAAAGTGATTAGAATAAGAATTGTGATGCACAAAATGTCCTAAATGTTAATTAATGACACAAACGCGCTTATCGGGTGAACTACATTCCTTAAGTACGAAAAGTGATTAGATTAAGCTTTGGGATGCACAAAATGACGTAAATGTTCATCCAATGACACAAATGCATATATTGCAGGAACTACATCCTTAAGTACGAAAAGTGATTAGAATAAGCCTTGGGATGCACAAAATGACCTAAATGTTAAATTATTGACACAAACGCGCTTATTGGATGAACTACATTCCTTAAGTACGAAAAGTGATTAGAATAAGCCTTGGGATGCACAAAATGACGTAAATGTTCATCCAATGACACAAATGCACTTATTGGAGGAACTAGATCCTTAAGTATGAAAAGTGATTAGAATAAGCCTTGGGATGCACAAAATGACCTAAATGTTCATCCAATGACACAAACGCGCTTATTGGATGAAGTACATTCCTTAAGTACGAAAAGTGATTAGATTAAGCCTTGGGATGCACAAAATGACGTAAATGTTCATCCAATGACACAAATGCACTTATTGGATGAACTACATCCTTAAGTACGAAAAGTGATTAGAATAAGCCTTGGGATGCACAAAATGACCTAAATGTTAAATTAATGACACAAACGCGCTTATTAGATGAACTACAGTCCTTAAGTACGAAAAGTCATTAGATTAAGCCTTGGGATTCACAAAATGACGTAAACGTTTATTCAATGACACAAATGCACTTATTGGATGAACTTCATTCCTTAAGTACGAAAAGTGATTAGAATAAGCCTTGGGATGCACAAAATGACGTAAATGTTCATCCAATGACACAAATGCACTTATTGGATGAACTACATTCATTAAGTACGAAAAGTGATTAGAATAAGCATTGTGATGCACAAAATGTCCTAAATGTTAATTAATGACACAAACGCGCTTATCGGGTGAACTACATTCCCTAAGTACGAAAAGTGATTAGATTAAGCCTTGGGATGCACAAAATGACGTAAATGTTCATCCAATGACACAAATGCACTTATTGGATGAACTACATCCTTAAGTACAAAAAGTGATTAGAATAAGCCTTGGGATGCACAAAATGACCTAAATGTTAAATTAATGACACAAACGCGCTTATTAGATGAACTACAGTCCTTAAGTACGAAAAGTGATTAGATTAAGCCTTGGGATGCACAAAATGACGTAAATGTTTATCCAATGACACAAATGCACTTATTGGATGAACTTCATTCCTTAAGTACGAAAAGTTATTAGAATAAGCCTTGGGATGCACAAAATGACGTAAATGTTCATCCAATGACACAAATGCACTTATTGGATGAACTACATTCATTAAGTACGAAAAGTGATTAGAATAAGCATTGTGATGCACAAAATGTCCTAAATGTTAATTAATGACACAAACGCGCTTATCGGGTGAACTACATTCCTTAAGTACGAAAAGTGATTAGATTAAGCGTTGGGATGCACAAAATGACGTAAATGTTCATCCAATGACACAAATGCACATATTGCAGGAACTACATCCTTAAGTACGAAAAGTGATTAGAATAAGCCTTGGGATGCACAAAATGACCTAAATGTTAAATTAATGACACAAACGCGATTATTGGATGAACTACATTCCTTAAGTACGATAAGTGATTAGAATAAGCCTTGGGATGCACAAAATGACGTAAATGTTCATCCAATGACACAAATGCACTTATTGGAGGAACTACATCCTTAAGTACGAAAATTGATTAGAATAAGCCTTGGGATGCACAAAATGACCTAAATGTTAAATTAATGACACAAACGCGCTTATTGGAAGAAGTACAGTCCTTAAGTACGAAAAGTGATTAGATTAAGCCTTGGGATGCACAAAATGACGTAAATGTTTATCCAATGACACAAATGCACTTATTGGATGAACTTCATTCCTTAAGTACGAAAAGTGATTAGAATAAGCCTTGGGATGCACAAAATGACGTAAATGTTCATCCAATGACACAAATGCGCTTATTGGATGAACTACATTCATTAAGTACGAAAAGTGATTAGAATAAGCATTGTGATGCACAAAATGTCCTAAATGTTAATTAATGACACAAACGCGCTTATCGGGTGAACTACATTCCTTAAGTACGAAAAGTGATTAGATTAAGCTTTGGGATGCACAAAATGACGTAAATGTTCATCCAATGACACAAATGCACATATTGCAGGAACTACATCCTTAAGTATGAAAAGTGATTAGAATAAGCCTTGGGATGCACAAAATGACCTAAATGTTAAATTAATGACACAAACGCGCTTATTAGATGAACTACAGTCCTTAAGTTCGAAAAGTGATTAGATTAAGCCTTGGGATGCACAAAATGACGTAAATGTTCATCCAATGACACAAATGCACTTATTGGATGAACTTCATTCCTTAAGTACGAAAAGTGATTAGAATAAGCCTTGGGATGCACAAAATGACCTAAATGTTAAATTAATGACACAAACGCGCTTATTGGATGAAGTACATTCCTTAAGTACGAAAAGTGATTAGATTAAGCCTTGGGATGCACAAAATGACGTAAATGTTCAACGAATGATACAAATGCACTTATTGGATGAACTACATCCTTAAGTACGAAAAGTGATTAGAATAAGCCTTGGGATGCACAAAATGACCTAAATGTTAAATTAATGACACAAACGCGCTTATTGGATGAACTACATTCCTTAAGTACGAAATGTGATTAGATTAAGCCTTGGGATGCACAAAATGACGTAAATATTTATCCAATGACACAAATGCAATTATTGGATGGACTTCATTCCTTAAGACCGAAAAGTTATTAGAATAAGCCTTGGGATGCACAAAATGACGTAAATGTTCATCCAATGACACAAATGCACTTATTGGATGAACTACATTCATTAAGTACGAAAAGTGATTAGAATAAGCATTGTGATGCACAAAATGTCGTAAATGTTAATTAATGACACAAACGCGCTTATCGGGTGAACTACATTCCTTAAGTACGAAAAGTGATTAGATTAAGCTTTGGGATGCACAAAATGACGTAAATGTTCATCAAATGACACAAATGCACTTATTGGAGGCACTGCATCGTTAAGTACGAAAAGTGATTAGAATAAGCCTTGGGATGCACAAAATGACCTAAATGTTAAATTAATGACACAAACGCGCTTATTGGATGAAGTACATTCCTTAAGTACGAAAAGTGATTAGATTAAGCCTTGGGATGCACAAAATGACGTAAATGTTCATCCAATGACACAAATGCACTTATTGGATGAACTACATCCTTAAGTACGAAAAGTGATTAGAATAAGCCTTGGGATGCACAAAATGACCTAAATGTTAAATTAATGACACAAACGCGCTTATTAGATGAACTACAGTCCTTAAGTACGAAAAGTCATTAGATTAAGCCTTGGGATTCACAAAATGACGTAAACGTTTATTCAATGACACAAATGCACTTATTGGATGAACTTCATTCCTTAAGTACGAAAAGTGATTAGAATAAGCCTTGGGATGCACAAAATGACGTAAATGTTCATCCAATGACACAAATGCACTTATTGGATGAACTACATTCATTAAGTACGAAAAGTGATTAGAATAAGCATTGTGATGCACAAAATGTCCTAAATGTTAATTAATGACACAAACGCGCTTATCGGGTGAACTACATTCCCTAAGTACGAAAAGTGATTAGATTAAGCCTTGGGATGCACAAAATGACGTAAATGTTCATCCAATGACACAAATGCACTTATTGGATGAACTACATCCTTAAGTACGAAAAGTGATTAGAATAAGCCTTGGGATGCACAAAATGACCTAAATGTTAAATTAATATCACAAACGCGCTTATTGGATGAACTACATTCCTTAAGTACGAAAAGTGATTAGATTAAGTCTTCGGATGCACAAAATGACGTAAATGTTCATCCAATGACACAAATGCACTTATTGGATGAACTTCATTCCTTAAGTACGAAAAGTGATTAGAATAAGCATTGTGATGCACAAAATGTCCTAAATGTTAATTAATGACACAATCGCGCTTATCGGGTGAACTACATTCCTTAAGTACGAAAAGTGATTAGAATAAGCCTTTGGATGCACAAAATGACGTAAATGTTCATCCAATGACACAAATGCACTTATTGGAGGAACTACATCCTTAAGTACGAAAAGTGATTAGAATAAGCCTTGGGATGCACAAAATGACCTAAATGTTAAATTAATGACACAAACGCGCTTATTGGATGAAGTACAGTCCTTAAGTACGAAAAGTGATTAGATTAAGCCTTGCGCTGCACAAAATGACGTAAATGTTTATCCAATGACACAAATGCACTTATTGGATGAACTTCATTCCTTAAGTACGAAAAGTGATAAGAATAAGCCTTGGGATGCACAAAATGACGTAAATGTTCATCCAATGACACAAATGCGCTTATTGGATGAACTACATTCATTAAGTACGAAAAGTGATTAGAATAAGCATTGTGATGCACAAAATGTCCTAAATGTTAATTAATGACACAAACGCGCTTATCGGGTGAACTACATTCCTTAAGTACGAAAAGTGATTAGATTAAGCTTTGGGATGCACAAAATGACGTAAATGTTCATCCAATGACACAAATGCACATATTGCAGGAACTACATCCTTAAGTACGAAAAGTGATTAGAATAAGCCTTGGGATGCACAAAATGACCTAAATGTTAAATTAATGACACAAACGCGCTTATTGGATGAACTACATTCCTTAAGTACGAAAAGTGATTAGAATAAGCCTTGGGATGCACAAAATGACGTAAATGTTCATCCAATGACAGAAATGCACTTATTGGAGGAACTAGATCCTTAAGTACAAAAAGTGATTGGAATAAGCCTTGGGATGCACAAAATGACCTAAATGTTAAATTAATGACACAAACGCGCTTATTGGATGAAGTACATTCCTTAAGTACGAAAAGTGATTAGATTAAGCCTTGGGATGCACAAAATGACGTAAATGTTCATCCAATGACACAAATGCGCTTATTGGATGAACTACATTCATTAAGTACGAAAAGTGATTAGAATAAGCATTGTGATGCACAAAATGTCCTAAATGTTAATTAATGACACAAACGCGCTTATCGGGTGAACTTCATTCCTTAAGTACGAAAAGTGATTAGATTAAGCTTTGGGATGCACAAAATGACGTAAATGTTCATCCAATGACACAAATGCACATATTGCAGGAACTACATCCTTAAGTACGAAAAGTGATTAGAATAAGCCTTGGGATGCACAAAATGACCTAAATGTTAAATTAATGACACAAACGCGCTTATTGGATGAACTACATTCCTTAAGTACGAAAAGTGATTAGAATAAGCCTTGGGATGCACAAAATGACGTAAATGTTCATCCAATGACACAAATGCACATATTGCAGGAACTACATCCTTAAGTACGAAAAGTGATTAGAATAAGCATTGGGAAGCACAAAATGACCTAAATGTTAAATTAATGACACAAACGCGATTATTGGATGAACTACATTCCTTAAGTACGAAAAGTGATTAGAATAAGCCTTGGGATGCACAAAATGACGTAAATGTTCATCCAATGACACAAATGCACTTATTGGATGAACTACATCCTTAAGTACGAAAAGTGATTAGAATAAGCCTGGGGATGCACAAAATGACCTAAATGTTAAATTAATATCACAAACGCGCTGTTGGATGAACTACATTCCTTAAGTACGAAAAGTGATTAGATTAAGTCTTGGGATGCACAAAATGACGTAAATGTTTATCCAATGACACAAATGCACTTATTGGATGAACTTCATTCCTTAAGTACGAAAAGTGATTAGAATAAGCATAGGTGATTTTATGCTTCCCAAGGCTTATTCTTATCATCTTTCGGTCTTCAGGAATGTAGTTCATCCAATAAATGCATTTGTATAATTGGATTATGTAACACCCCGAGTTTAAAACACAGCGCGAGTGTATTTTTTTTTTTAAAAATAAATAATTAAAATGATTTTTAAATTTATTACTTCAAAATAGTTTAAATAAATTTTCCTTTAATTCATCTCATAAAAAGGTACGTCGTAATTTAATCAATGAACGTAATTAGTTTCATCATAAATATCACTAAGTATTTATCTTTGGAAATTAACCATAAACATTAATACATTGCAAAAGATCACTGTCATATCATCCCAAAAGAGAATATCACAGTGCGGAATAGTTTAGCGGAAAAGTAGTATAATAATTTCAAAAATAAAACCAATTACATTTTCCAGCTCAAATCCTATACATCAAATCTAACCGATCATGCACTAAAGCTACAGTAGCACAGATTTCCTCCACATCCCAAACAAGTCTCATCCGACTCCGCCGCTCGCCTCGATGTAACCTCCTCATCATCATCATACAGAGAGGGATCAGTCTCCTCCGAAGTCAGATCAATGCACACTCTCGGTCGCTTCGGCGATGCCAGAATCTCATAACAATAATCGGATATCCTAGACGGACCCGGAATATCAGCTGCTACTGGCTTCGGCTCTTCGTTCTTCACTTCTGCCTCAGAATCACGTACATCTCCTCCAATCACCGGGTTAGGAGTCACCACTCCTACGGTGGCCTCCGTCTCAACCCCTCTAGCTGGCTCCTCCGCATCATAAAAAATTCTGTGCGCCTCCAATACCAAACGGGAAGGCACAGGAAAGTCAATCCTCGCATAGCTGTGCTCCACGTAGTGCACCACTCCATTGGTCCTACAGGTCCTCTTCAATCTCCCCGTGTACGTAGCCCTGCTCGAGATGGGGTCGTATACCCAAGCAATAGGCACGGAATGATCAATGAAGTCGAGCGACGTTTTTGTCGTCTCGGGACCCATGGGTGTCATGGGTTTGGGGGGCATCTGAGGGCAAAGCCCAAATTCCACATATAATAGTAAAGGGTCACCGACTGAAAGTAACAAATAAGCATATAGCATTTATATCACAGAACAAATACACCCATGGTATAACATATGACAATGATGAAAAATAAAGATGCTCATTTTGAATTTTCATTACATGTATGCCTTTTCAAAACAACAACCCATTAATATGAGAAATATGTTGTAAGTAGAGCCAAGACTTCAGCAATCACAATCATTTATCAGAAATTCAGATTTCATAAAGTACTCACACACATCACTTTCCAATCATCATCGCATAACCAATTTCGTGACCCACCGGTCAATCCCCCAATGCAATATGTATATGCTCATGTATACATTTTCTTGGAATTACCAAGGTGCAGTCGCTCAACAGACCAGCACATTTTAAATATGTTTGACTTTAACGGCCCTCAAGACCAGGGTGCAATCGCACAACAGATCAGCACTAGTGCAGTCGCTCAAAAGACCAGCACTCGTGCAGTCGCTCAACAAACCAGCACGTTTGACATATACTCAGGTACAATCGCTCAACAGATCAGTACCAGTGCAGTCGCTCAACAGACTAGCACTCGTGCAATCGCTCAATAGATCAACACGTTTTTGCGCATTTCAGGGTACAATCGCTCAACAGATCAGTACCAGTGCAGTCGCTCAACAGACCATTACTCGTGCAATCGCTCAACAGATCAGCACGTTTACGCATTACTCTGTGGCCCATCGTGGGTACCACTTGACTATGCAATGCATGAATATGCAGTGTTTTCTCTTCACTGAAACAGTATGCATTATCAGGAAATTTCAACCTTTCCATCATTTTTCAAAACATCTCAACACAATCAATATCATCATCATCACAACCATGATTAAATAGTCAAGCAATCATTAACACTTTACATTATCTCCAATTCCATTCTTATTTATCATAAGTCTTTCCCCCAACTCTTAAAATTCATACAACAGTGTTTAAAACTGAGATTTCTAGAAAATACGAATCTGTATTCGAATACAGAAGCAAAAATTGTGAAAGTCAGCATCCTGTATTCGAATACGAGACTGTCGTAGTCGAATACATATGCGAATACAGTGTTAAAATTTCACTTCTATATTCGAATACGACAGTGTCGTAGTCGAATACAGATGCTAAGTCAGGAGCAAAAATCCTTCCACTGTATTCGAATACAGGGGCCTGTATTCGAATACCAGTTTGAAAAACTTGAGTAAAGCAGAAGCTTGGCAGGTTGTATTCGAATACACTCATGTTGTATTCGAATACCCCTTCGAATTCAGTGAAATTTTCCTGAAAAACTGCATCACATTTTCAATCTTTTTCCTTTGAAAAACCAGCACAAACCCCAAAACAGATTCTGCACTTCTTTTGAACCATAAAACTCAGGCATTTTCATCAATAACAATTTTTCCAGAAAAACACATTCATCATTTAAAATCCCTTTTCCATTGAAAACATCAGCATTACCAGAATCACTCAAAAATAGAATGTCAACCACCCAGAACAGACATTTTTCAACGTTCACATTGTTGATCATTTCTCAAAACAACATGCAAGGTATTTCCAGCATTCTTACACAACCAATCATAACATGCAAAGAATTTTCAGCTTCCTCACACAAGCAGAACAACATTAATACATTCAACCAAACAGCAACCATCACATAGCAGTAAGACACCAACATAATGCATTTTTTTGCATTTTATACAACAAGCACAACAGTTTTGAAAATATGCATTTTAATCATCTTCAAGATAACATGCAAGACATTTTTCAACTTTCTCACATAAACAAAACAGCATAGAAGCAACAACCAGAACAACACACATCACATATTATTAAAACACCCATAGAATGCATTTTCTTCATTTCTTTCAAAATGTCATTGCAAAACAATTTTTTTTTAAACAATGATGAAAACATCAGTAATGTCATGACAGTTATGCATTTACAGCCCTAATGCAACTAGAAAGAGGAAGGTGCCCTTACCCTTGTTGCGTTTCTGTTTCTTCTCACGTTTCTGTTTTCGTTCCCGTTTACGCGTCAAAAATAGGCGAAACTCCCACTTGCGTTTGCTGCTACGAAAATAGGTTCTCTAGCTTCAGAACGATGAGGGGAACAACTTTTGTACTGGGGGTTTTCTGGTTTGGTGCTTAGATTTCTAATTAATGTCACTTTTGAGGAACTCCCTCTTTTTTTCTTTTGAACGGACTGGAAAAGAAAATAGAATGGGAGGGATGGGATACTGTTACATGCAATATGGGCAGTGAGGGAGGAGGAATGGTGTTCTGATTTCACCCATCCTTCTCACTCCTATTTATAGGCTTGTGCGGGTGCCACCTCACCCGACACTTGTCTGATCCTCAGCAGTTAACCAGTCTCGTTGCAATTAGCCGATAATCCCTTAATTAACTGTCGGTTAATTTAATTACTCGTAATTAAATTAATTTATTCTTCATCCAATAATCTTAATATATCTTCAAAAATAAATATTTATATATATATATATATTTCCTCAAAACATACATATATTAAATATTTTACAAATATCCCCAAAATACATTTAATATTTCATCCATAATTTTAATTTAAATATTAAGGGTCTTACATTACTACCCCCCTTAAATTAGTTTCGTCCTCGAAACTACATGTTAATAAAAAACTGAGGATATTGTTCCCTCATCTTACTCTCCAGTTCCCAACTCGCGTCTCCAGTTGTCAGATTCCAAATCACTTTGACTAGTGGGACTTCCTTGTTCCTCAACTGTTTAATCTTTCTGTCTTCAATCCTTATAGGGAATACTTCAAATGACAGGTTATCCTTCAGCTGAATTGTATCTGGTTCGATCACATGTGACGGGTCTGCAATGTATTTCATTAACTGCGACACATGAAATACTTTGTGAATATTGGACAGTATTGGAGGTAAAGCAATCCGATAGGCTAATGGTCCAATATGTGCAGTAATCTGGTATTGTCAAATAAATTTCAGAGTCAACTTCTTCGACTTAATAGCTCTGCCAACACCAGTTGTAGGCGTGACCCTTAGAAATACATGATCACCCTGCTCGAATTCCAAAGGTCTGCGACGCTTGTCCGCATAACTCTTCTCACGATCTTGCGAAATCTTCATTTTCTCTTGTATCCTCTTGATTTTCTCTGTGGTCTGTTCTACCATCTCAGGTCCAATAATCATACTTTCTCCGTCCTTGTACCAGCATAAAGGCGTCTAACACTTGCGTCTGTATAAAGCCTCATAGGGTGCCATTCCAATACTTGCGTGGAAACTATTGTTGTAAGTGAACTCAATCAATGGCAACACCTCGTCCTAGTTTCCTCTGTCATCCAACACACATGCTCTTAATAGATCTTCCAAGGACTAGTTTGTTCTCTCTGTCTGTCCGTCTGTTTGCGAATGATAAGCGGAACTCAATTTTAGTTTCGTTCCCAATGCTTCATGCAGTGCTCTCCAAAAATGAGATGTGAATTTTGGATCACGATCCGATACTATACTCGTTGGAACTCCATGTAATCTCACAATCTCAGCAATGTAGATTTCCATCAGCTTATCTACTTTATAAGTGGTACTTACCGGTAAGAAATGTGCGGATTTTGTCAATCGATCCTCTATTACCCAAATCGAATCATTCTTTTTCCTTGTCTTGGGCAATCCGGTTATAAAATCCATGGAAATGCTATCCCACTTCCATTCCGGTATATCCAAAGGTTGCAGCATTCCAGCAGGTCGTTCGTGTTCCACTTTCGCTTTCTGACAAGTTAAACAAGCCGATAAGTATTCCGCCACATCCCTCTTCATTCATGGCCACCAGTAATTCTGTCTTAAGTCCCGTTACATCTTGGTCGCTCCAGGATGAATACTCAACTTACTTTTATGAGCTTCTTCCAAAATCATTCTTCTCATATCAGCAACTTCCGGTACACAAACTCTTCCATTATATCTCAGAATATTATCTGGTCCAATCCTGAACTCAATTGTCTGTCCTTGCACTATCAGATTCCTCTTTCCTTGGATTAATGCGTCATCTTGCAAGTTCGCAAACTCCTCAAGCAAACCACTCGAAATTGTTACCATTCCACACTTAAAATTCCTGGTGCAAACTTTACGTCCAAGTGTAGATCACTAAATGCTTCCCACGACTTATGTTGTTTGGCCATCATCATTGAAGATACTGATACGCTTTTCCTACTTAATGCATCAGCCACCACATTGGCTTTCCCAGGGTGGTACTGCAATGAAAAATCAAAATCTTTGAGAGTCTCCATCCATCTTCTCTGACGCATGTTCAATTCCTTCTAATCGAATAGATACTTGAAACTCTTATGGTCACTGAACACCGTGAATGTGCATCCATATAGGTAGTGCCTCCAGACCTTTAATGCAAACACTACTGCAGCAAGCTCTAAATCATGAGTAGGATAGTTTCGTTTGTGAGTTTTCAACTGCCTTGAAGTGTAGGCTACAACTTTCTTGTGTTGCATCAAAACACATCCCAAACCTTGGTGAGATGCATCACAGTATACTTCATACGGTTCCTCCGGCTGTGGCAAAACTAATACTGGTGAGGTTGTCAACTTTTCCTTAAGCAACTGAAAATTTTCTTCACACTTCTCCATCCATGCAAACCGCTGATTCTTTCTTGTGAGTTGTGTTAAAGGAGCTACGATCTTAGCATATCCTTCAATAAATCTCCTGTAGTATCCTGCTAGTCTGACAAAACTTCGTATGTCTGTGATAGTCTGGGGCTGTTTCCAGGCAAGAATTGTCTCAATCTTTGCCGGATCGACAACGATTCCTACTTTTGTTATCACATGTCCCAAGAAGTTCACTTTCTCTAACCAAAACTCGCACTTCGACAAATTGGCATACAATTGCTTCTCGCGTAATACTTCAAGAACTTGGCGTAGGTGCTCTTCATGTTCTTCTTCATCCTTTGAATAAATCAAAATATCATCGATGAACACCACCACGAATTTATCCAGGAATGGGCTGAAAATCCTATTCATATAGTCCATGAAGATTGCTACTGCATTCGTAACTCCAAATGGCATAACGAGATATTCATAATGTCTCTAACGGGTCCTGAAAGCAGTCTTTTGAATATCTCCCTTTCTTACCCGAATCTCACGATGTCGTGATTTCAAATCAATCTTTGAAAACACCGCTGCTCCTCTCAATTGGTCCATCAAATCATCGATGCGTGGTAAAGGATAACGATTCTTGATAGTTACCTTGTTAAGTTGCCGATAATCCACACATAAGCGTGAACTTCCATCCTTCTTTTTAACCAACAACACCGGAGCTCCCCATGGCGACACACTTGGTCTGATAAATCCTTTCTCCAATAAACCTTCAATTTGACCCTTAAGCTCACTTAATTCCAATGGCGACATCCGGTACGGCGCAATTGAAATAGGTCCAGTTCCTGGTTGCAAATCAATGAAAAACTCTACCTCTCTCACCGAGGGTAATCCTGGAATTTCTGTTGGAAATACGTCCGGATATTCTTTGACTAACACCACATCTTCTATGTTTACATCCATCTTGGTCTCCACGTTAGCTAATGATAAAAATTCCTGAGTTCCTTCTCTCTGAGATACTTCGAGTTTGTTAGCAGCCAAATACCGAACGACTCCAGGTTCGGGGAGAAGAACTAATTTTCGAGCGCAATCCAAGACTACGTAATTATACGACATGCAATCCATGCCGAGAATGATCTCGAGTGATTGTAGGGGTAGACAGATTAAATTAACCAAGAAATCTCTATTCTGAATCGTTACAGTACAGTGTAAACATGCAGCGTTTACAGTCAAAGTCTTAGCAGGTGTGGAAACAACCAAATCAAAAGGTAAAGCAGTCACAGATAACTTCAAACGATGCACACAATCCATAGCAATGAAAGAATGGGTTGCCCTCGAATCAAAAAGTGCAGTTAGTGTGTTATCTGCAATCTCACAATCTTGCTGGATTAAATTTGGAGCTTGATTCCCAGCTTCACCACCCATGTGGTAGACGCGACCCCTAGCAGTAGGGCGAGTAGCCCTAGTTGCGTTCACAGTTGGTTCCACCTTCGGAACCCGGCAATCCTTCGCCACGTGTCCTGGTTTCTGGCAATTGAAACACATAAGATCCCTTGTGGTACAAGCAGTAGCAATATGCCCTTCTTTCCCACATCGATAACACCGGACTCCTTGTCCCAATTGACGTCCAAAATTCTGATTTCCTGGCCGATTCTGGCCTCTCTTGTTGTTTTGTGGCCGGTTATACGGCTTAGCAACTTGTTTTCCTATATTGTCCTGCCTGTGCATCCGACTAGGCCCTCCAGAATTAAAGTTCCCTCCTCTGTTGGCCCTCATGTTCTTCATCTCTTCAACCTCTCTACACTTGGAAACGTTGAATTCCCAAAGGTAAGACCGAGTCTTGAATCTCATACTTTAGTCCATTTTGAAAGCAATGACACATAAACTGTTCATCAACTTCTTCCCGAAAGAATCTGAAATGTCTTGACAGGGATTCAAACTTAGCTGCGTATTCCCCCACTGTCATGTTTCCTTGGTGCAATTTCAAAAAATCGTCACCCAACTTGGTCCTAGTGCTCATCGTGAAGTATTTGTCCAAAAACTGCTTTTTGAACGACTCCCAGTTCACCTCCTCTTGAGCTGACCCCATTAGTAGTCTTGTGCTTCTCCACCAATACTCTGCATCCCCTATCAGCAGATACGTGGCATAGTTGACTTTCATCGCTGCCCGACAATTAATCATCTCAAAGATTTTCTCCATCTCTTGAATCCACTGGTCCGCTCTTTCTGGACCCTCATCACCCTTGAACTTGGGAGGATTATGACGACGAAAATCCTCTAGTCCTCTAGATTCAGCAGCGCGAATCTCTCTTTCTCTCTTCTCCAAATCTCGTTGAGTCTTTGCAGCCGTCTGTGCATCAACAGACGCAGCCATGTTATTCATCGCCTCTGCCATTCTATCTTCCCGGCTGACATTGGCTCTTGTGGTGTCGTCTCTTAGTGGAGGCATTGTTTCCTACAAAACAATCATCACTTCAGTCACACCTCAACTTACACAAGACATGACACTTTAACTACTTGCTCCTATGCATGATCAGATAAAGACTCAAAACAATACTTTAATTAGAGCTTTAACCCAAAACTTTAACCAAATGCTCTGATACCACAATTGTAACACCCCGAGTTTAAAACACAACGCAAGTGTATTTTTTATTTTTTTTTTAAAAATAAATAATTAAAATGATTTTCCAATTTATTACTTCAAAAGAGTTGAAATAAATTTTCCTTTAATTCATCTCATAAAAAGGTACGTCGTAATTTAATCGATGAACGTAATTAGTTTCATCATAAATATCACTAAGTATTTATCTTTGGAAATTAACCATAAACATTAATACATTTCAAAAGATCACTGTCATATCATCCCAAAAGAGAATATCAGAGTGCGGAATAGTGTAGCGGAAATGTAGTACAATAATTTCCAAAATAAAACAAATTACATTTTCCAGCTCAAATTCTATACATCAAATCTAACCGATCATGCACTAAAGCTACAGTAGCACGGATTTCCTCCGCATCCCAAACAAGTCTCATCCGACTCCGCCGCTCGCCTCGATGTAACCTCCTCCTCCTCATCATACACAGAGGGATCAGTCTCCTCCGAAGTCAGATCAATGCACAGTCTCGGTCGCTTCGGCGGTTCCGGAATCTCATAACAATCATCGGATATCCTAGATGGACCCGGAATATCAGCTGCTACTGGCTTCGGCTCTTCGTTCTTCTCTTCCGCCTCAGATTCACGTACATCTCTTCCAATCACCGGGTTAGGAGTCACCACTCCTACGGTGGCCTCCATCTCAACCCCTCTAGCTGGCTCCTCTGCATCATCAAAAATTCCGTGCACCTCCAATACCAAACGGGAAAGCACAGGAAAGTGAATCCTCGCATAGCTGTGCTCCACGTAGTGCACCACTCCATTGGTCCTACAGGTCCTCTTCAAAATCCCCGTGTACGTAGCCCTGCTCGATATGGGGTCGTATACCCAAGCAGTAGGCACAGAACGATCAATGAAGTCGAGCGACGTTTCCGTCGTCTCGGGACCCACGGGTGTCATGGGTTTGGGGGGCATCTGAGGGAAAAGCCCAAATTCCACATATAATAGTAAAGGGTCACCGACTGAAATTAACAAATAAGCATATAGCATTTATATCACAGAACAAATACACCCATGGTATAACATATGACAATGATGAAAAATAAAGATGCTCATTTTGAATTTTCATGACATGTATGCCTTTTCAAAACAGCAACCCATTAATATGAGAAATATGTTGTAAGTACAGCCAAGACTTCAGCAATCACAATCATTTAACAGAAATTCAGATTTCATAAAGTACTCACACACATCACTTTCCAATCATCATCGCATAACCAATTTCGTGACCCACCAGTCAATCCCCCAATGCAATATGTATATGCTCAACAGATCACTCATGCAATCACTCAACAGATCAGTACCAGTGTAGTTGCTCAACAGACCAGCACTCGTGCAATCGCTCAACAGAGCATCACGTTTTTGCGCATTTCAGGGTACAATCGCTTAATAGATGAGTACCAGTGCAGTCGCTCAACAGACCAGCACTCGTGCAATCGCTCAACAAATCAGCACGTTTACGCATTACTCTGTGGCCCATCATGGGTACCACTTGACTATGCAATGCATGAATATGCAGTGTTTTCTATTCACTGAAACAATATGCATTATCAGGAAATTTCAACCTTTCCATCATTTTTCAAAACATCTCAACAAAAACAATATCATCATCACAACCATGGTTAAACAGTCAAGCAATCATTAACACTTTACATTACCTCACAATTCCATTCTTATTTATCATAAGTCTTTCCCCCAACTCTTAAAATTCATACAACAATGTTTAAAACTGAGATTTCTGGAAAATACGAATCTGTATTTGAATACAGCTTCTATGTATTCGAATACAAAAGCCAAAAACAGTACATAATTAATACTATGTATTTGAATACAGCTTCCTTGTATTCGAATACAGAGGTTGTCACAGTACAAAACCAGTATTTTTCACTACATCAGTAAAGTCTCAAAAACTTCATCACCACCACTTCAAACTATCACAAAAATTCCATTTTAATTCATCACAAACCTTCCCAATATTCCCAAACACTTAGGGTTTATAAAACAATGTTGAAAAACCTTGAATTTCTGAAAAACCCTAATCTGTATTCGAATACAACTCTCTTGTATTCGAATACAGAAACTGAAAACTGCAAATTTAACACTCTGTATTCGAATACAGCATACTTGTATTCGCATACAGAAGACAAAAACAGTGTAACTCAGTATTTTCTCCAAAATCATTAAAGATTTCCATAATCTCATCAACTCTTCTTTAAAACTATTTCAAAGACTCCATTTTAAATCATTTTAAACCTTTCCAAAGTTTCTCAATACTTTAAGATTCACATGACAGTGTGTAAAACTTGATTTTCTGGAAAACACGAATCTGTATTCGAATACAGCTTCCTTGTATTCGAATACAGAAGCTAAAAACTGAGTTTCTTGAAAAACCCGAATCTGTATTCGAATACAGCTCCCTTGTATTCGAATACAGAAGCAAAAATTGTGAAAGTCAGCATCCTGTATTCGATTACGAGACTATCGTAGTCGAATACAGATGCGAATACAGTGTTAAAATTTCACTTCTGTATTCGAATACGACAGAGTCGTAGTCGAATATAGATGTTTAGTCAGGGGCAAAAATCCTTCCTCTGTATTCGAATACAGGGGCCCGTATTCGAATACCAGTTTGAAAAACTTGAGTAAAACATAAGCTTGGAAGGTTGTATTCGAATACACTCATGTTGTATTCGGATACACATTCGAATTCAGTGAACTTTTCCTGAAAAACTGCAGCACATTTTCAATCTTTTTCCTTTGAAAAACTAGCACAAACCCCAAAACAGATTCTGCACTTCTTTTGAACCATAAAACTCAGGCATTTTCATCAATAACAATTTTTCCAGAAAAACACTTTCATCATTTAAAATCCCTTTTCCTTTGAAAACATCAGCATTACCAGAATCACTCAAAAACGGAAGGTTAACCACACAAAACAGACATTTTTCAACGTTCACATTGTTGATCATTTCTCAAAACAACATGCAAGGTATTTCCAGCATTCTGACACAACCAATCATAACATGCAAAGCATTTTCAGCTTCCTCACACAAGCAGAACAACATTAATACATTCAACCAAACAGCAACCATCACATAACAGTAAGACACCAACATAATGCATTTTTTTGCATTTTATACAACCAGCACAACAGTTTTGAAAATATGCATTTTAATCATCTTCAAGATAACATGCAAGACATTTTTCAACTTTCCCACATAAACAAAACAGCATTGAAGCAACGACCAGAACAGCACACATCACAGATTATTAAAACACCAACATAATGCATTTTCTTCATTTCTTTCAAAATGTCATTGCAAGACAGTTTTTCTTTAAACAATGAAGAAAAATCAGTAATGTCAAGACAGTTATGCATTTACAGCACTAATGCAACTAGAAAGTGGAAGCTGCCCTTACCCTTGTTGCGTTTCTGCTACTTCTCACGTTTCTGTTTTCGTTCCTGTTTACGCGTCAAAAATCGGCGAAACTCCCGCTGGCATTTGCTGCTACGAAAATAGGTTCTCTAGCTTCATAATGATGAGGGGAACAACTTTTGTACTGGGGGTTTTCTGGTTTGGTGCTTAGATTTCCAATTAATATCACTTTTGAGGAACTTCCTCTTTTTTTTCTTTTGAACGGACTGGAACAGAAAACAGAATGGGAGGGAAGGGATACTATTACATGCAGTATAGGCAGTGAGGGAGGAGGAATGGTGTTCTGATTTCACCCATCCTCCTCACTCCTATTTATAGGCTTGTGTGGGTGCCACCTCACCCGAAACTTGTCTGATCCTCAGCACTTAACCAGTCTCGTTGCAATTAGCCGATAATCCCTTAATTAACTGTCCGTTAATTTAATTACTCATGATTAAATTAATTTATTCTTCATCCAATAATCTTAATATATCTTCAAAAATAAATATTTAAATATATATATTTCCTCAAAACATACATATATTAAATATTTTACAAATATCCCCAAAATACATTTAATATTTCATCCATAATTTTAATTTAAAAATTAAGGGTCTTATAGATTAACATTTACGTCATTTTGTGCATCCCAAGGCTTATTCTAATAATTTTTCATTCTAAACTAATGTAGTTCATCCAATAATTGCATTTGTGTCATTAGATTAACATGTAGGTCATTTTGTGCATCCCAAGGCTAATTCTAATCATTTTTAGTTTTTAAGGAATGTGGTTCATCCAATATGTGTGTATGTGTTATTGGATTAAGATTTATGTCATTTAGTGCATTTCAAGGATGATTCTAATCACTTTTCGTTCTTAAGGAATGTATTTCATCAAAAAAGTGCGTTGGATTAACAAAAAATTGCGTTTTTAAGGAATGTATTTCATCCAAAAAGTGCGTTTGTGTCATTGGATTAATATTTAGGTTATTTTGTGTATCCCAAGACTTATTCTAATTATATTTCGTTCTTAAGAACGGTAGTTCATCCAATAAGTGCATTTGTGTTGTTGGATTAACATTTGGGTCATTTTTGAAGGTGCAAACACGAGAAGGGGGGGTTGAATTGTGTTTGACTAACTTGAATACTTTTTCTGTTTTTGTAGTTTATAACAAAACCTGATGTATAAATCAAACAGAGTTAGCAGCGGATATAAAGTAAAAATAAAACACAGAATTTTATACTGGTACACCGTTAACGAGGCTACGTCCAGTCCCTTCACTTTGAAGGATTTCACTATTTCAAAACCTTGAATTACAACAATACCACTGACCTTCCAAGTCAGTCTTCTCAAACAGTCTAACAATCCTAGACTTTTGAGGAATACAACACCTTGACTTCTCAAGTCAAGTCTTCTCCTACCAATCTGACAACCCCAGATTGTAGAAGGAATTACAACGCCTTGAATCTAATTGCTAAGTAGTCTGCTACCCTTTCTGACTCCCTCATATTGTAGACTTTACTTCAACAACTTAGATCTAACACAAGGGAAAGAAAAACACGAGTGCTTGCTTCCGGAAAGCTGAAACTCACAATTAACCTCACTGAAAACTCGAGTGTTTGCTTTTGGAAGTGTATGACTCTTTTGTGATTTTTCGATGCTAAGTCTTCTGTCTTGAGCCTCGTTTTATAGATGCAGATTAGGGTCTCTTCCAAGCTTATGTTCGAGCTGTATCATGCTGGATTCTCTTGCAAAAATATCTTGACCAATCGGGTTTCACTTTAAATAAAAAACATATCTTTTTCTGCTCCACTTTGCCTTTCAAAAATAAATTTGACCAATTCTGACTTTAATTAATTCTGGAACAAATCTTTCTTCCCGCCAATAGCTTCTGAATTCCACAAGACTTCAATTTATTTTTGTATCAAATCTTTTTTAATACTTTGATCAAATTTAATCAAATCTCCACCGATTATCATCATTATTAAATCTGAACCATTTGATCTTCTGCTCTCGTCCACATGTGAACCATACTAAGTGATCTGTTGTGATCCTTTGATTTCGACCAACCCTGGACCACACTTTTTGATCTTCTGATCTCGGCCAACCTGGACTTGCAAACTGATTTGTTGTGATCCTCTGATCTCGACCAATGCTAGACCAACGTTCTGAATTTCTAATTTCGGCCAACACTGGGCCATGGTCTGATCTTCTGATCTCGGCCAACACTGGGCCATATACTTAAATCTTGACCATTGATCTGAATCTTTCCCCTCTGATCTCGACCAATTCTGAACTGAGTCTGGATTGAACTGAAATTAAATCTAGACAAATGATATTTCAGTCTCGACATTTTACCTTCTAATTTGGATCAGGTCTGGATCAAACCTGTACATCATTTCTTCTGGTGTGGACTTAGTTTCATACCCTGAACCATGCTATCTTCTAGTCTGGGTTAAATCTGGATTGAATCTCTTGTTCTGGACCCATTAATTTATCCTCTGATTAGGTCAAGATCAAGTCTGGGCTGTTTATCATTTCACTGCCATGCCATCTTCTGGTAAGAATAACTTCTGGACTAAGTCTGACTTATGATTCATTCTAGTATGGATCAAGTCTCCCTCTGGCAGGCTTCCTTCTGGTCTGGTCCAGGTCTCCTTCTGACTTTGGGCCAGCAAAGATATCCTCTGGTAATTTCAGGATGCATCCTCTAGTACCTTCAAGATGCATTATCTGGTGACTTCGTCTTCTACCTCTTGAATCTTTATCTTCTGGTGGCATTTAATGTAATCTTTCTAAGTACAAAATAAGGTAACATGGAGTGCTTTTGTAAACATCAAAATCCTAACTACTTAGAACAAACTGCGTTCCAACAATTTTGAGCATCCCAAGGCTTATTCTAATAAGTTTTCATTCTAAACCAATGTAGTTCATCCAATAAGTGCGTTTGTGTCATTGGATTAATGTTTAGGTCATCTTGTGCATCCCATGGCTTATTCTAATCCCTTTTCGTTCTTAAGGAATGTAGTTCATCCAATAAGTTCATTTTTTTCATTGGATTAACATTTACGTAATTTTGTGCATCCCAAGGCTTATTCTAATCCATTTTCGTTCATAACCAATGTAGTTCGTCCAATAAGTGAACTTGTTTGATTGGATTAACATTTAGGTCATTATTTCATCTTAAGGCTTATTCTAATCATTTTTCGTTCTTATGGAATGTAGTTCATCCAATAAGTGCATTTGTGTCATTGGATTAACATTTAGGTCATTTTGTGCATCCAAAGGCTTATTCTAATCCATTTTTGTTCTTAACCAATGTAGTTCATCCAATAAGTACATTAGTGTCATTGGATTAATACTTAGGTCATTTTGTGCATCCCAAGGCTTATTCTAATCATTTTTTGTTATAAACCAATGTAGTTCATCCAATAAGGACGTTTGAATCATTGGATTACTATTTATGACATTTTGTGCATCCCATGGCTTATTGTAATTACTTTTTGTTCTTAAGGAATGTATTTCATCCAAAAAGTCCGTTTGTGTCATTTAATTAACATTTACATTATTTTGTACATCACAACGCTTATTCTAATCCTTTTTGGTTCTAAACCAATGTATTTTGTAAGACCCTTAATTTTTAATTAAAATTATGGAATTAATTTTAATTGTAGTTTGGGGATATTTGTAAAATATTTAATATATGTATGTTTGAGTGAATATATATATATATATATATAGATGAATATTTATTTTGGAAGAAGAATTAAAATTATTCGATTAAGAATAAATTAATTTAATTACGAGTAAATAAATTAAGGGTCAGTTAATTAAGGAATTAGCGGCTAATTGCGACGACATGGTTAAGTGCTGAGGAGCGGACAAGTGGTGGGTGAGGTGGCACTACACAAGCCTATAAATAGGAGTGAGAAGGATGGTGAAATCAGAACACCATTCCTCATCCCTCACTACCCATACTGCATGTAACAGTACCCCTTTCCTTCCCATTCTGTTTGCTGTTTTCTGCTTTCCTCCATTTCCAGTTCACGATTACAAAGAGAAAAGAGGGAGTTCCTCAAAAGTGCCATTACTTGGAAATCCAAGCACTGAAACACCAAACCCCCAGTACAAAAGTTATTCCCCACATCATTACGGAGCTAAAGAACCCAGTTTCGTAGCAGCAAACGCAAGCTGCAGTTTCACCGGTTTTTGGCGCGAAAACGGGAACGACAGCAGAAAAGATAGAAGTAGCAGAACACGCAACAAGGGTAAGGGCACGTTCCACTTTCTAGTTGCATTTTAGGACTGTAAATGTATGTTTGAAGTGTGATCATATTTAAGTTTCTATTTTGAAAAAGAAACTGTTTTACATGACATTTTGAAAGATGAAAGAAAGTGCATTCTGTTGAGGTTTTAAAAATCTGCAACATGCTGTTTTTGGTGGTTATTCCAGTACTGTTTTGTTTTATGTGGGAAGCTGAAAAATGTTTTGCATGTTATTTTAAAGATGATTAAAATACATGATCATATACTGTTTTGAATGTTGTTATAAAATGCGAATACACTTTCT
>JBBPBO010000003.1:30296753-30355226 GCA_037974295.1 Cicer cuneatum
ACTGCACTGGTGCTGATCTGTTGAGCGATTGCACCCTGGTCTTGAAGTCCATTAAAGTCATACATATTTAAATTGTGCTGGTCTATTGAGTGACTGCACGTTGGTGATTCCAAGAAATTGTATACATGAGCATATGCATATTGCATCGAGGGATTGACTGGTGGGTCACGGTTGGATTATATGATGATGTTTGGAAATTGATATGTGTGAATACTTTACAGAATCTGAATTCTGATTAATTATTGTGTTTATTGAAGTGTTGATTGTACTTACTACATATTTTCCATAGAAACGGTTGCTGTTTGAAAAAGCTTATGTGTCATGAAAATGAGCATCCTTAATTTTCATCATTGTCATATATTATGCCATGAATATATTTGTTGTTGTGAGACAAATGCTATGTGATTACTTGTTATTTTCGGTCAGTGACCCTTGCTATTATATTGTGGAAATTGGACTTTGCCCTCAGATGCCCCCCAAACCCATGCCACCCGTGGGTCCCGACACGACGGAAATGTCGCTCGACTTCATTGATCGTGCCGTGCCTATTGCTTGGGTTTACGACCCCACCTCAAGCAGGGCTACATACACGGGGAGATTGACGAGGACTTGTAGGACCAATGAAGTGGTGCACTACGTGGAGCACAGCTATGCGAGGATTGATTTTCCTATGCCTTCTCGTTTGATTTTGGAGGCGCACGGGATTTTTGATGATGCTGAGGAGCCAGCTAGAGGGGTTACGACGGAGGCCACCGTAGGAGTGGTGACTCCTAACCCGGGGATTGGAGGAGATGCACATGAGTCTGAGACGGAAGAGAAGAACGAAGAGCCGAGGCCAGTAGCAGCTGATATTCCAGGTCCGTCTAGGATCTCCGATGATTGTTATGAGATTCCGGCACCGCCGAAGCGACCGAGACTATGCATTGACCTGACTTCGGAGGAGACTGATCCTTCTATGTATGATGAGAAGGAAGAGGAGGTCACATCGAGGAGAGCAGCGGAGTCAGATGAGACTTGTTTGGAATGCGGAGGAAATCCGTGCTACTATAGCTTTAATGCATGATCAGCTAGACTTGATGTATAGGATTTGAACTTGAATTGTAATTTGCTTTATTTTGGAGATATTTGTACTACTTTCCGCTAAACCATACACTCTGATATTTTCTGTTGGTATGATATGACACTGATATTTTGGGATGTATTAATGTTTAATATTAATTTCCAAAGATAAGTACTTAGTGATATTTTCTGATGAAATTATTTAATTACGTTCATGAATTAATCCACGACGTACTATTTTTATTAAACGAAATTAAAGGAAATTTTATTTCAATCCTTTTGAAGTGATGAAATTGGGAAATTATTTTAATTAATTATTTAAAAAAAAAAATACACTCGCGTTGTGTTTTAAACTCGGGGTGTTACATATTTCATCCAATAATTGCATTTGTTTCATTAAATTAACATGTAGGTCATTTTGTGCATCCCAAGGCTTATTCTAATCATTTTTCGTTCTTAAGGAATGTAGTTCATCCAATAAGTGCGTATGTGTTATTGGATTAAGATTTATGTCATTTTGTGCATCCCAAGGGTGATTCTAATCACTTTTCGTTCTTAAGGAATGTATTGTTGGAACTAAGTTGGTTCTAATTACTCAGGATTTTGATGTTTACAAAAGCACTCCATGTAAGCTTATTTTGAACCCTGAATTATCACATTAAATGCCACCAGAAGATGAAGTTGTAGAGGTAGAAGATGAAGACACCAGATAAGGCATCCAGAAGGTACCAGAGGATGCATCCTGAAATCACCAGAGGATATCATCATAACGAGACCTGGACCAGACCAGAAGGAAGCCTGCCAGATGGAGAGTTGATCCAGACAAGAAGGAATCATAAGTCAGACTTAGTCCAGGAGTTATTCTGACCAAAAGATGGCCTGGCATTGAAATGATAAACAGCCCAGACTTGATCCAGACTTAAATAGAGGATAAATTAATGGGTCCAGAACAAGTGAATCAATCAAGATTTGACCCAGACCAGAAGATAGAATGGTTCAGGTATGAAACTAAGTCTAGACCAGAAGAAATGATGTCTTGATTTGATCCAGACCTGATCCAAATCCGAAGGTAAAATGTCCAGACTAAAATATTATCTGTCCAGATTTAATTTCAATTCAATCCAGACCCAGTTCAGATAAGAGGAAAAAGGTTCACATCAAGGGTCATGATTTAAGTATATGGCCCAGTGTTGGCCGAGATCAGAAGATCAGACCATGGCCTAGTGTTGGCCGAAATAAGAAGGTCAGAATGTGTGGTCCAGCATTGGCCGAGATTAGAGGATCACAACAGATGAGTTTGCAAGTCCAGGTTGGCCAAGATCAGAAAGTGTGGTCCAGGGTTGGCTGAAATTAGAGGATCACAGCAAATCACTTAGTATGGTCCAAATGTGGACTAGAGCAGAAGATCAAATGGTCCAGATTTAATCATGAAGATTAATGGTGGAGATTTAATTAAATTTGATCAAAGTATTAAAAGGATTTGTTACAAAAATAAAGTGAAGTCGTATGGAAGTTCAGAAGCTATTGGCGGGAAGAAACTAAAGACAGGATTGGCCAGTTATTTTTGAAAGCAAATCTGAAGCTTAAAAAGATATGTTTTTTATTTATATGAAACCCGATTGGCCAAGTTATTTTTGCAAGAGAATACAGCAAGATACAACTCGAATTTCAGCTTGGAAGAGGCCCTAATATGCATCTATAAAAGGAGACTCAAGGCAGAATACTTAGCATCAAAAATCACAAAAGATTCATACACTTCCAAAGCAAACACTCAAGTTTTTAGTTAGATTAATTGTGAGTTCCAGCTTTCCAAAAGCACTCGTGTTATTTTCTTTCCCTTGTGTTAGATCTATGTTGTTGAAGTAGAGTCTACAATCTGAGGGAGTCAGCAGAGGTAGCAGATTACTTGGAAATTAGATTAAAGGCGTTGTAATTCCTTCTACAATCTGGGGTTGTCAGATTGGTAGGAGAAGACTTCACTTAGGAAGTCAAGGTGCTGTATTCCTTAAGAGTCTAGGATTGTTAGACTGTTTGAGAAGACTGACTTGGAGGGTCAGTGGAACTGTTGTAATTCAAGGTTTGAATTAGTGAATCCTTCAAGGTGAAGGGACTGGACGTAGCCTCGTTAACGATGAACCAGTATAAAATTATGTGTTTTTATTTTTACTTTATATCCGCTGCTAACTCTGTTTTATTCATACATCAAGTTTTGTTTGAAAACTGCAAATACAGAAAAAGTATTCAAGTTAGTCAAATGTAATTCAACCCCCCCTTCTCGTGTTTGCACCTTCAATTTGCATCAGAGCTCGGTCTCAAGGTTGAGCACTTAACAGTGTTTGAGGAAAGGTCCAAGGGTTCAACATGTCAGAAGAATTGAAGGCAACATCAACAGACCACCATTGTTTGATGGAGAAAGATTTGAGTATTAGAAGGACAGAATGAGAAGTTTCTTCATATCTCAAGATCCTGAATTATGGAAGATGGTAGTCAAAGGATACACTACATCTACTGTTCCAGGAGATCCAACTAAAGAACTGGACATGGAAGATATGAAACCAGACTAGAGCAAATTATTCAAACTGCATCACAAGTCCAGAAACATCATGATTAGTGCCATCACATTCAAGGAATTTGACAGATGCAATGATAAAGAAACAGCAAAGAGCATATTCGATAGTCTGGTTCTGACCTATGAAGGAAGCCAGCAGGTTCAAGAAGCAAGGGCTAACATACTGGTCAAACAGTATGAGATGTTCAAGATGGAAGATGATGAAAACATTGATGGAATGTTCTGCAGATTCCAGACTCTGATATCTGGACTGAAGGTCTTGAAGAAAAGCTACACAACAGCAGATCATGTCAAGAAGATTATAAGAAGCTTACCAACCAAGTGGAGACCAATGGTTATAGCAATTCAACAAGCCAAAGATCTGAACAACTTAAAACTTGAAAATCTGATCAGCTCACTCAGGTCTCATGAAATAGAACTAGAAGCACATGAACCAAAGAAGAAGAAGAATCTGGCCCTGAAGTCGAAATAGAAGAAAGCTGCAAGGGCAGCATCAGAATCAGAGGATAGCGACAGTGATTGTGATGATATGGCTTACTTAACCAAACAGATGGTTAAGATCTGGGAAAACAGGAAGAGGGGAAACTTCAAGAAGAAACATAACAACAAAGGAAAGGAAGAATCTGACAAGATGAGTATTGTTTGTTATGGATGCAATGAACCTGGATATATCAAGTCAGAATATCCAAATCTGGAAAAAGGTAAACAGCACAAGAAGAGTTCCTGATTTAGAAAGAAGGGTCTGATGGCAGCCTGGGATGTATCTGAATCAGACGAAGAATCGTCTGATGAAGAAGAGGCAGAAACAGGAAAGATGGCACACATCAGGTCTGCCTCTAGACTTCATAAAGGCACGATTTCAGGAAGGAAAGTAGACAGAAGGAAGAATGATCGAAGCAATCATTCAAGCAAGTCTGGAAGCACATCAGAGGGAACAATTCTGGCTCTGATGGCTCATACCAACTCAAGCTCTGGATACGGCTCAGGCTCTGAAACAGAATCAGAAGATGAAGACAGTGAGGTATTTTCTGATCTCACTAGATCTGAATTAATTGAGGTTTTAAAATACTTTTTAAAGGCAAACAATAAGAAAAATCTGACCAAAGAAGTCCAAGTTTTAAAGAATTGAAATTCTGAGTATGCAACTGAAAATAAGGATTTTAAAACTGAAGTTGCAAGACTCAAATTTGAAAACCAAACTCTCAAAAGTGATATTTGTTCCACTTCCAAAACTGTTTGTGAATCTGATATGCATGAGCAATTTTTTCAAAACTTTATTTCTAATGGAATGGAAAGAAGTAAATATGCATCTATGATTTATGGAAACAGTAACATTGGAAAGAGTGGTCTTGGTTTTACATAAATTGTTGGTGAAACTAAAAATGTTCATTATGATATTCTATGTATTGTTTGTGCTAAAGAAGGTCACTCTGAACTATCTTGTCCAATGGTAAAATCTGAAAAAGATCAGAGAGCTGTTAAAACTAACAAACCTGGACCCAATCAGTTCTGGGTACCAAAAGATCAAATTGTCTATGTTGCAGATATTCTGAGCAACCAAAAGGAGACACCAACAATGGTGCCTGGACAATGGACGTTGGCAATGCACAAGCAGAAGAAGGTTTATGTTCAAACATCTACTAAACAGAAGCCAATTGACTTTGGTAGAAGAAGAACTCGTCAACACAATACCTATCAGAACCAGAACCAGAATCATAGGAGTTATAGGAAATATCAAAGAAATCACACATATCACACGAATCAGACGTGGGACAGAAACCAGAATCAGAACTAGAACCAGTATCAGAGGTACAGGAACAGGAACCAAAATCAGAACAGAAGCTGAAACCAGAACCAGAACTAGAACCAGTATCAGAGGCTCAGAATCTGGAACCAGAACCAACACTGGAACTAGAATCAGTACCAGATCCCGAACCAGAACCAGAACCACAACCAGTATAAGTATCAAAATCAGAATCAGAGGTTCAGCCACAAACAGCAGAATCATACACATCAGCTTCAGTATTACCAGAAGAAGTAGAATTACTAGAATCACCATATGTTCCAGAATCACCAGAGGAACATGGTGTATCAGCCGAAGCAAAAAGAGAAGAATCAGAATCAGGAGAGTTCTTAAAACACTCTAGTGAAATTCATCAAAACTACTAACCTGGAAGGGAATTCAAAACCCTTCATCCAAATCACTTAACATACAGATTCAGAATCTGAAAATCAGAAGCTAGAGGATTTTCAGAGTAAAACTGAAATTGTTGACATAGAGGTTACATCTTGCTGTAGATACTATTATTGTTTGATATTTATGTTTAATGTCATAACCAGAAGCTTGATCTTAAAAATCAAAGCTAGATAAAGGTGATCCAAATAATCTGAAACAGTAAAACTAGGTGATCCAAATAGGTGATCCAAATAATCTGAACAAGTTCAGCTGAAACAGTAAAACCAGTTCAGTGGTTTCAAAAATCAAGTAGAAACCACCAGAAGCAGAATTAACGGTTTGGTTGTATTTAGTTCAATTATTAATTATTAAAATTTGTATTTTGACAAACTGCTTGATCTTGAAAAATCAAAGCAAGATAAAGATAGTGGAGGTTCACTAGAACCAAAGGGAGCAGAAGCAGAAGCAGAAGAAACAGAAGTACCTGGAAAGGTAGAGGATACAAGCAAGTCAGCAACACATGACAAATCTTCAAAAGATAAATCTGTTCAAGTTAGAAACAGCCAAGCAAAGTCAGAAGAGAAATCTGGATACTTATCTAAATCATAAGCTGTTACATATCTACCAGAATCAGAAGGTGTTACAGATTTAGCATAATCAGAAGCTGTTGCAGATTTACTAGAATCAGAAGATGTTACAGATTTACATGAACCAGAAAATGGACTAGCAGCAGAACCTGAGAAAGGAAAAGATGAAGAAGAACATGCTGACTCTGAAGACAAGTTTAAGGGAAAGAACGGATGGAAGTACAAGTCTTCACATCCAGAAACTCTCATTATTGGCAATGCAGCAGAACCTTTAAAGACCAGATCATCAAGTAGAGAAACCAGTCTGTTTGGTTTACTCTCAACAATTGAACCAAGCAATGTTGATGAGGCTTTGGCAGAGGAAGGTTGGATACTTGCAATGCAAGAAGAGCTGAATGAAATCCAAAGGAATGATGTTTAGGATCTAGTATCCAGACCAAACAAAAACATTATTGGAAACAAGTGGGTGTTTAGGAATAAACTCAATGAAAAAGGTGAAGTGGTAAGGAACAAAGCCAGATTAGTAGCTCAAGGATACAATCAACAGAAAGGTATCGATTACACTGAGACATTTGCTCCACTGGCCAGGTTAGAAGCAATTAGAATTCTTTTATCATTTGCTGCTAATCACGATATAATTCTATATCAAATGGATGTTAAAAGTGCATTCTTAAATGGCTACATAAGTGAGGAAGTCTATGTCAAATAGCCCGCTGGATTTGAAAATTTTGATTTTCCAGACCATGTTTTTAAACTTAAGAAATCTTTATATGGTTTAAAACAAGCACCAAGGGCATGGTATGACAGACTTAGTAACTTTCTGCTTAAGAATGAATTTGATAGAGGCCAGATTGATAATACTCTATTTAGAAAATCCATTAAAAATGATATTTTAATGATTCAAGTTTATGTTGATGATATCATCTTTGGATCTACTAATGGTACTTTGTGCAAGAAGTTTTCTGACCTAATGCAGAAAGAGTTCCAAATGAGCATTATAGGAGAACTTAAGTTCTTCCTGGGAATTCAGATTCACCGAGGTAAATCACGTATATGAAGGTGCAAACATGAGAAAGGTCGTTGAATTGTGTTAGACTAACTTGAATACTTTTTCTGTTTGTGCAGTTTTATAACAAAATCTGATGTATGAATCAAACAGAGTTAGCAGCGGATATAAATTAAAATAAAACACAGAATTTTATACTGGTTCACCGTTAACGAGGCTACGTCCTGTCCCTTCACTTTGAAGGATTTTACTAATTCAAAACCTTGAATTACAACAATACCACTGACCCTCCAAGTCAGTCTTCTCGAACAGTCTAACAATCCTAAACTTTTGAGGAATACAACACCTTGACTTCTTAAGTCAAGTCTTCTCCTACCAATCTGACAACCCCAGATTGTAGAAGGAATTACAACGCCTTGAATCTAATTGCCAAGTAATCTGCTACCCCTTCTGACTCCCTCAGATTGTAGATTCTACTTCAACAACTTAGATCTAACACAAGGGAAAGAAAAACACGAGTGCTTACTTTTGGAAAGCTAAAACTCACAATTAACCTCACTGAAAACATGAGTGTTTGCTTTTGGAAGTGCATGACTCTTCTGTGATTTTCGATGCTAAGTATTCTACCTTGAGCCTTCTTTAGATTAGGGTCTCTTCCATGCTGAATTTCAAGCTGTATCTTGCTGGATTCTCTTGCAAAAATAGTCTGACCAATCGGGTTTCACTTTAAAAAAAACATATCTTTTTTCTTCATGCGTTTGTGCAATTGGATTACCATTAACGTCATTTTGTGCATGCCAAGGCTTATTCTAATCACTCTTCGTTCTTAAGGAATGTTTTTAATCCAAAAGGTGCGTTTGTGTCATTGAATTAACATTTACGTCATTTTGTGTATCCCAAGGCATATTCTAATCCATTTTCGTTCTTAACCAATGTAATTCATCCAATAAGTGTGTTTGTGTCATTTGATAAACATTTAGGTCATTTTGTGCAACTTAAGGCTTATTCTAATCATATTTCGTTCTTATGGAATGTAGTTCATCCAATAAGTGCATTTGTGACATTGGATAAACATTTAAGTCATTTTGTGCATCTAAAGACTTATTCTAATCCATTTTCGTTGTAAACCAATGTTGTTCATCCAATAAGTGCATTTGTGCCATTGGATTAACAGTTAGGTGATTTAGTGCATCCCAAGGCTTATTCTTATTATTTTTCCTTCTTAAGGAATGTAGTTCAACCAATAAATGCGATTGTATATTGGGATTGACAATAACGTCATTTTGTGCATCCCAAGGCTTATTCTAATAACTTTTCATTCTTAAAGAATTTATTTAATCGAAAAGGTGCGTTTGTGTCATTGAATTAACATTGATGTCATTTTGTGCATCCTTACTCTTATTCTAATCCATTTTTGTTCTTAACCAATGTAGTTTATCCAATAAGTGTGTTTGTGCCGTTGGATTAACATTTAGGTCATTTTGTTCATCCCAAGGCTTATTCAAATGATTTTTCGTTCTAAACCAAACTAGTTAATCCAATAACTGCGTTTGTGTCATTTGATTAACATTTACATTATTTTGTGCATCCCAAGGCTTATTCTAATTACTTTTCGTTCTTAAGGAATGTATTTCATTCAAAAAGTGTGTTTGTGTCATTGGAATAACATTTACGTCATTTTGTGCATCCAAAAGATTATGATAATTTATTTTCGTTCTTAACCAATGTAGTTATTCCTATAAGTACATTAGTGTCATTGGATTAACATTTAGGTCATTTTGTGCATCCCAAGGCTTATTCTAATCCCTTTTTGTTCTGAAGGAATGTAGTTCATCCATTAAGTGCATTTGTGTCATTGGATTTTTATTTAGGTCATGTTGTGCATCAGAAGGCTTATTCTAATCCATTTTTGTTGTAAACCAATGTAGTTCATCCAATCAGTGCATTTGTGTCATTGGATTCACATCTGTGTCATCTAATTATGTTTACTTCTTAAGGAATGTAGTTCATCCAATAAATGCGATTTTGTAATTGGATTGACATTATCGTCATTTTGTGCATTCAAAGGCTTATTCTAATAACTTTTCGTCTTTAAGGAATGTTTTTAATCCAAAAGGTGCGTTTGTGTCATTCAATTAACATTTACGTCATTTTGTGCATCCTTACTCTAATTTTAGTCCATTTTCGTTCTTAACCAATGTAATTCATCCAATATATGTGTTGGTGTCATTGTATTAAAATTTAGGTCAATTTGTGCGTCTTAAGGCTTGTTGTAATCATTTTACATTCCTGTGGAATGTAGTTCTTCCAATAAGTGCATTTGTGTCATTCGATAAACATTTAGGTCTTTTTGTGCATCCCAATGCTCATTCTAATCCATTTTCCTTCTTAACCAATGTAGTTCATCCAATAAGTGCATTTGTGTCATTGGATTAACATTTAAGTGATTTTGTGCATCCAAAGGATTATTCTAATCATTTTTCCTTCTTAAGGAATATAGTTCATCCAATAAATGTGTTTGTGTAATTGGATTGACATTTACGTCATTTTGGGCATCCCAAGGCTTATTCTAATCACACTTTGTTCTTAAGGAATGTTTTTAATCCAAAAGTTGCATTTGTGTCGTTAAATTGACATTTACGTCATTGTGCATCCTAAGGCTTATTCTAATCCATTTTCGTTCATAACCAATGTAATTCATCGAATAAGTAGGTTTCTGTCATTGGATTAACATTTAGGTCATTTTTTGCATCTTAAGGCTTATTCTAATCAATTTTCGTTCTTATGGAATGTAGTTCATCCAATAAGTGCATTTGTGTCATTGGATTAACATTTAGGTCATTTTGTGCATCTAAAGGTTTATTCTAATCGATTTTCGTTGTAAACTAATGTAGTTCATCCAATCAGTGCATTTGTATTTTTGGATTAACATTTAGGTGATTCAGTGCATCCTAAGGCTTATTCTTCTCGTTTTTCCTTCATAAGGAATGTAGTTCATCCAATAAATGCGATCGTGTAATTAGATTGACATTAACGTCATTTTGTGCATCCCAAGGCTTATTCTAATCACTTTTCATTCTTAAGGAATTTTTTAATCCAAAAGGTGCGTTTGGGTTATTAAATTAATATTTACGTTATTTTGTGCATCCCAACGCTTATTCTTATCCATTTTCGTTCTTAACCAATGTATTTCATCCAATAAGTGTGTTTGTTCATTGGATTAACATTTAGGTCATTTTGTGCATCTTAAGGCTTATTCAAATCATTTTACGTTCTTATGGAATGTGGTTCATCCAATTAGTGCATTTGTGTCATTGGATTCACATTTAGATCATTTTGTGCATCCAAATGCTTATTCTAATCCATTTTCGTTCCTAACTAATGTAGTTCTTCCAATGAGTGCATTTGTGTTATCGGATTAACATTTACGTCATTTTGTGTATCCCAAGGCTTATTCTAATCATTCTTCATTCTTAAGGAATGTTGTTATTCTGAATGGTGCGTTTGTGTTATTGAATTAACATTTACATCATTTTGGGCATCCCAAGGCTAATTCTAATCCATTTTCATTCTTAACCATTGTAATTCATCCAATAAGTGTGTTTGTGTCATTGGATTAACATTTAGGTCATTTTGTGCATCTTAAGGCTTATTCTAATCATTTTTCGTTCTAATGGAATGTAGTTCATCCAATATGTGCATTTGTGTCATTGGATTAAAATTTAGGTCATTTTGTGCATCCCAAAACTTATTCTAATCCATTTTCGTTCTTAACCAATGTAGTTCATCCAATAAGTGCATTTGTGTCATAGGATTAACATTTAGGTGATTTTGTGCAACCCAAGGATTATTCTAATCATTTTTCCTTATGGATTGACATTAACGTCATTTTGTGCATCCTAAGGCTTATTCTATTGACTTTTCGTTCTTAAGGAATGTTTTTAATCCAAAAGGTGTGTTTGTGTCATTGAATTAACATTGACATCATTTTCTGCATCCTTACTCTTGTTTTAGTCCATTTTTGTGTCATTGGATTAACATTTAGGTCATTTTGTGCATCTTAAGGCTTATTCTAATCATTTTATGTTCCTGTGGAATGTAATTCTTCCAATAAGTGCATTTGTATCATTGGATGAACATTTAGGTGATTTTGTGCATCACAAGGATTATTCTAATCATTATTCCTTCTTAAAGAATATAGTTCATCCAATAAATGCGTTTGTGTAATTGGATTGACATTTACTTCATTTTGTACATCCCAAGGCTTATTCTAATCACTCTTCGTTCATAAGGAATGTTTTTAATCCAAAAGGTGCATTTGTGTCATTGAATAAACATGTACGTCATTTTGTGCATCCGAAGGCTTATTCTAATCCATTTGTTCATAACCAATGTAATTCATCCAATAAGTGTGTTTGCGTCATTGGATTAATATTTAGGTCGTTTTGTGCATCTTAAGGATTATTCTATGAAGTACATTCCTTAAGTACGAAAAGTGATTAGATTAAGCCTTGGGATGCACAAAATGACGTAAATATTTGTCCAATGACACAAATGCACTTATTGGATGAACTTCATTCCTTAAGTAGGAAAAGTGTTTAGAATAAGCCTTGGGATGCACAAAATGACGTAAATGTTCATCCAATGACACAAATGCACTTATTGGATGAACTACATTCATTAAGTACGAAAAGTGATTAGAATAAGCATTGTGATGCACAAAATGTCCTAAATGTTAATTAATGACACAAACGCGCTTATCGGGTGAACTACATTCCTTAAGTACGAAAAGTGATTAGATTAAGCTTTGGGATGCACAAAATGACGTAAATGTTCATCCAATGACACAAATACACATATTGCAGGAACTACATCCTTAAGTACGAAAAGTGATTAGAATAAGCCTTGGGATGCACAAAATGACCTAAATGTTAAATTAATGACACAAACGCGCTTATTGGATGAACTACATTCCTTAAGTACGAAAAGTGATTAGAATAAGCCTTGGGATGCACAAAATGACATAAATGTTCATCCAATGACACAAATGCACTTATTGGAGGAACTAGATCCTTAAGTACGAAAAGTGATTAGAATAAGCATTGTGATGCACAAAATGTCCTAAATGTTAATTAATGACACAAACGCGCTTATCGGGTGAACTACATTCCCTAAGTACGAAAAGTGATTAGATTAAGCCTTGGGATGCACAAAATGACGTAAATGTTCATCCAATGACACAAATGCACTTATTGGATGAACTAAATCCTTAAGTACGAAAAGTGATTAGAATAAGCCTTGGGATGCACAAAATGACCTAAATGTTAAATTAATGACACAAACGCGCTTATTAGATGAACTACAGTCCTTAAGTACGAAAAGTGATTAGATTAAGCCTTGGGATGCACAAAATGACGTAAATGTTTATCCAATGACACAGATGCACTTATTGGATGAACTTCATTCCTTAAGTACGAAAAGTGATTAGAATAAGCCTTGGGATGCACAAAATGACGTAAATGTTCATCCAATGACACAAATGCACTTATTGGATGAACTACATTCATTAAGTACGAAAACTGATTAGAATAAGCATTGTGATGCACAAAATGTCCTAAATGTTAATTAATGACACAAACGCGCTTATCGGGTGAACTACATTCCTTAAGTACGAAAAGTGATTAGATTAAGCTTTGGGATGCACAAAATGACGTAAATGTTCATCCAATGACACAAATGCACATATTGCAGGAACTACATCCTTAAGTACGAAAAGTGATTAGAAGAAGCCTTGAGATGCACAAAATGACCTAAATGTTAAATTAATGACACAAACGCGATTATTGGATGAACTACATTCCTTAAGTACGAAAAGTGATTAGAATAAGCCTTGGGATGCACAAAATGACGTAAATGTTCATCCAATGACACAAATGCACTTATTGGAGGAACTACATCCTTAAGTACGAAAAGTGATTAGAATAAGCCTTGGGATGCACAAAATGACCTAAATGTTAAATTAATTACACAAACGCGCTTATTGGATGAAGTACAGTCCTTAAGTACGAAAAGTGATTAGATTAAGCCTTGCGCTGCACAAAATGACGTAAATGTTTATCCAATGACACAAATGCACTTATTGGATGAACTTCATTCCTTAAGTACGAAAAGTGATTAGAATAAGCCTTGGGATGCACAAAATGACGTAAATGTTCATCCAATGACACAAATCCGCTTATTGGATGAACTACATTCATTAAGTACGAAAAGTGATTAGAATAAGCATTGTGATGCACAAAATGTCCTAAATGTTAATTAATGACACAAACGCGCTTATCGGGTGAACTACATTCCTTAAGTACGAAAAGTGATTAGATTAAGCTTTGGGATGCACAAAATGACGTAAATGTTCATCCAATGACACAAATGCACATATTGCAGGAACTACATCCTTAAGTACGAAAAGTGATTAGAATAAGCCTTGGGATGCACAAAATGACCTAAATGTTAAATTAATGACACAAACGCGCTTATTGGATGAAGTACATTCCTTAAGTACGAAAAGTGATTAGAATAAGCCTTGGGATGCACAAAATGACGTAAATGTTCATCCAATGACACAAATGCACTTATTGGAGGAACTAGATCCTTAAGCACGAAAAGTGATTAGAATAAGCCTTGGGATGCACAAAATGACCTAAATGTTAAATTAATGACACAAACGCGCTTATTGGATGAAGTACATTCCTTAAGTACGAAAAGTGATTAGATTAAGCCTTGGGATGCACAAAATGACGTAAATGTTCATCCAATGACACAAATGCACTTATTGGATGAACTACATTCATTAAGTACGAAAAGTGATTAGAATAAGCATTGTGATGCACAAAATGTCCTAAATGTTAATTAATGACACAAACGCGCTTATCTGGTGAACTACATTCCTTAAGTACGAAAAGTGATTAGATTAAGCTTTGGGATGCACAAAATGACGTAAATGTTCATCCAATGACACAAATGCACTTATTGGAGGAACTACATCCTTAAGTACGAAAAGTGATTAGAATAAGCCTTGGGATGCACAAAATGACCTAAATGTTAAATTAATGACACAAACGCGCTTATTGGATGAAGTACATTCCTTAAGTACGAAAAGTGATTAGATTAAGCCTTGGGATGCACAAAATGACGTAAATGTTCATCCAATGACACAAATGCACTTATTGGATGAACTACATCCTTAAGTACGAAAAGTGATTAGAATAAGCCTGGGGATGCACAAAATGACCTAAATGTTAAATTAATATCACAAACGCGCTTATTGGATGAACTACATTCCTTAAGTACGAAAAGTGATTAGATGAAGTCTTGGGATGCACAAAATGACGTAAACGTTCATCCAATGACACAAATGCACTTATTGGATGAACTTCATTCCTTAAGTACGAAAAGTGATTAGAATAAGCCTTGGGATGCACAAAATGACGTAAATGTTCATCCAATGACACAAATGCACTTATTGGATGTACTACATTCCTTAAGTACGAAAAGTGATTAGAATAAGCCTTGGGATGCACAAAATGACGTAAATGTTCATCCAATGACACAAATGCACTTATTGGATGAACTACATCCTTAAGTACGAAAAGTGATTAGAATAAGCCTGGGGATGCACAAAATGACCTAAATGTTAAATTAATATCACAAACGCGCTTATTGGATGAACTACATTCCTTAAGTACGAAAAGTGATTAGATTAAGTCTTGGGATGCACAAAATGACGTACATGTTCATCCAATGACACAAATGCACTTATTGGATGAACTTCATTCCTTAAGTACAAAAAGTGATTAGAATAAGCATTGTGATGCACAAAATGTCGTAAATTTTAATTAATGACACAAACGCGCTTATCGGGTGAACTACATTCCTTAAGTACGAAAAGTGATTAGATTAAGCTTTGGGATGCACAAAATGACGTAAATGTTCATCCAATGACACAAATGCACTTATTGGATGAACTACGTCCTTAAGTACGAAAAGTGATTAGAATAAGCCTGGGGATGCACAAAATGACCTAAATGTTAAATTAATATCACAAACGCGCTTATTGGATGAACTACATTCCTTAAGTACGAAAAGTGATTAGATTAAGTCTTGGGATGCACAAAATGACGTAAATGTTCATCCAATGACACAAATGCACTTATTGGATGAACTTCATTCCTTAAGTACAAAAAGTGATTAGAATAAGCATTGTGATGCACAAAATGTCGTAAATTTTAATTAATGACACAAACGCGCTTATCGGGTGAACTACATTCCTTAAGTACGAAAAGTGATTAGATTAAGCTTTGGGATGCACAAAATGACGTAAATGTTCATCCAATGACACAAATGCACTTATTGGAGGAACTACATCCTTAAGTACGAAAAGTGATTAGAATAAGCCTTGGGATGCACAAAATGACCTAAATGTTAAATTAATGACACAAACGCGCTTATTGGATGAAGTACATTCCTTAAGTACGAAAAGTGATTAGATTAAGCATTGGGATGCACTAAATGACGTAAATGTTCATCCAATGACACAAATGCACTTATTGGATGAACTACATCCTTAAGTACGAAAAGTGATTAGAATAAGCCTTGGGATGCACAAAATGACCTAAATGTTAAATTAATGACACAAACGCGCTTATTGGATGAAGTACATTCCTTAAGTACGAAAAGTGATTAGATTAAGCATTGGGATGCACAAAATGACGTAAATGTTCATCCAATGACACAAATGCACTTATTGGATGAACTACATCCTTAAGTACGAAAAGTGATTAGAATAAGCCTGGGGATGCACAAAATGACCTAAATGTTAAATTAATATCACAAACGCGCTTATTGGATGAACTACATTCCTTAAGTACGAAAAGTGATTAGATGAAGTCTTGGGATGCACAAAATGACGTAAACGTTCATCCAATGACACAAATGCACTTATTGGATGAACTTCATTCCTTAAGTACGAAAAGTGATTAGAATAAGCCTTGGGATGCACAAAATGACGTAAATGTTCATCCAATGACACCAATGCACTTACTGGATGAACTACATTCATTAACTACGAAAAGTGATTAGATTAAGCCTTGGGATGCACAAAATGACGTAAATGTTCATCCAATGACACAAATGCACTTATTGGATGAACTACATTCATTAAGTACGAAAAGTGATTAGAATAAGCATTGTGATGCACAAAATGTCCTAAATGTTAATTAATGACACAAACGCGCTTATCGGGTGAACTACATTCCCTAAGTACGAAAAGTGATTAGATTAAGCCTTGGGATGCACAAAATGACGTAAATGTTCATCCAATGACACAAATGCACTTATTGGATGAACTACATCCTTAAGTACGAAAAGTGATTAGAATAAGCCTTGGGAAGCACAAAATGACCTAAATGTTAAATTAATGACACAAACGCGCTTATTGGATGAAGTACAGTCCTTAAGTACGAAAAGTGATTAGATTAAGCCTTGCGCTGCACAAAATGACGTAAATGTTTATCCAATGACACAAATGTACTTATTGGATGAACTTCATTCCTTAAGTACGAAAAGTGATTAGAATAAGCCTTGGGATGCACAAAATGACGTAAATGTTCATCCAATGACACAAATGCGCTTATTGGATGAACTACATTCATTAAGTACGAAAAGTGATTAGAATAAGCATTGTGATGCACAAAATGTCCTAAATGTTAATTAATGACACAAACGCGCTTATCGGGTGAACTACATTCCCTAAGTACGAAAAGTGATTAGATTAAGCCTTGGGATGCACAAAATGACGTAAATGTTCATCCAATGACACAAATGCACTTATTGGAGGAACTACATCCTTAAGTACGAAAAGTGATTAGAATAAGCCTTGGGATACACAAAATGACGTAAATGTTTATCAAATGACACAAATGCACTTATTGGATGAACTACATCCTTAAGTACGAAAAGTGATTAGAATAAGCCTTGGGATGCACAAAATGACCTAAATGTTAAATTAATGACACAAACGCGCTTATTGGATGAAGTACATTCCTTAAGTACGAAAAGTGATTAGATTAAGCCTTGGGATGCACAAAATGACGTAAATGTTCATCCAATGACACTAATGCACTTATTGGATGAACTACATCCTTAAGTACGAAAAGTGATTAGAATAAGCCTTGGGATGCACAAAATGACCTAAATGTTAAATTAATGACACAAACGCGCTTATTGGATGAAGTACATTCCTTAAGTACGAAAAGTGATTAGATTAAGCCTTGGGATGCACAAAATGACGTAAATGTTCATCCAATGACACAAATGCACTTATTGGATGAACTACATTCATTATGTACGAAAAGTGATTAGAATAAGCATTGTGATGCACAAAATGACCTAAATGTTAAATTAATGACACAAACGCGCTTATTGGATGAAGTACATTCCTTAAGTACGAAAAGTGATTAGATTAAGCCTTGGGATGCACAAAATGACGTAAATGTTCATCCAATGACACAAATGCACTTATTGGATGAACTACATCCTTAAGTACGAAAAGTGATTAGAATAAGCCTTGGGATGCACAAAATGACATAAATGATAAATAAATGACACAAACGCGCTTATTAGATGAAGTACATTCCTTAAGTACGAAAAGTGATTAGATTAAGCCTTGGGATGCACAAAATGACGTAAATGTTTATCCAATGACACAAATGCACTTATTGGATGAACTTCATTCCTTAAGTACGAAAAGTGATTAGAATAAGCCTTGGGATGCAGAAAATGACGTAAATGTTCATCCAAATGACACAAATGCACTTATTGGATGAACTACATCCTTAAGTACGAAAAGTGATTAGAATAAGCCTTGGGATACACAAAATGACCTAAATCTTAAATTAATGACACAAACGCGCTTATTGGATGAAATACATTCCTTAAGTACGAAAAGTGATTAGATTAAGCTTTGGGATGCACAAAATGACGTAAATGTTCATCCAATGACACAAATGCACTTATTGGATGAACTACATCCTTAAGTACGAAAAGTGATTAGAATAAGCCTTGGGATGCACAAAATGACCTAAATTTTAAATTAATGACACAAACGCGCTTATTGGATGAACTACATTCCTTAAGTACGAAAAGTGATTAGATTAAGCCTTGGGATGCACAAAATGACGTAAATGTTTATCCAATGACACAAATGCACTTATTGGATGAACTTCATTCCTTAAGTACGAAAAGTGATTAGAATAAGCCTTGGGATGCACAAAATGACGTAAATGTTCATCCAATGACATAAATGCACTTATTGGATGAACTACATTCATTAAGTACGAAAAATGATTAGAATAAGCATTGTGATGCACAAAATGTCCTAAATGTTAATTAATGACACAAACGCATTTATCGGGTGAACTACATTCCTTAAGTACGAAAAGTGATTAGATTAAGCCTTGGGATGCACAACATGACGTAAATGTTCATCCAATGACACAAATGCACTTATTGGATGAACTACATCCTTAAGTACGAAAAGTGATCAGAATAAGCCTTGGGATGCACAAAATGACCTAAATGTTAAATTAATGACACAAACGCGCTTATTGGATGAAGTACATTCCTTAAGTACGAAAAGTGATTAGATTAAGCCTTGGAATGCACAAAATGACGTAAATGTTCATCCAATGACATAAATGGACTTATTGGATGAACTACATCCTTAAGTACGAAAAGTGATTAGAATAAGCCTTGGGATGCACAAAATGACCTAAATGTTAAATTAATGACACAAACGCGCTTATTGGATGAACTACATTCCTTAAGTACGAAAAGTGATTAGAATAAGCCTTGGGATGCACAAAATGACGTAAATGTTCATCCAATGACACAAATGCACTTATTGGAGGAACTAGATCCTTAAGTACGAAAAGTGATTAGAATAAGCCTTAGGATGCACAAAATGACCTAAATGTTAAATTAATGACACAAACGCGCTTATTGGATGAAGTACATTCCTTAAGTACGAAAAGTGATTAGATTAAGCCTTGGGATGCACAAAATGACGTAAATGTTCATCCAATGACACAAATGCACTTATTGGAAGAACTACATTCGTTAAGTACGAAAAGAGATTAGAATAAGCATTGTGATGCACAAAATGTCCTAAATGTTAATTATTTTCACAAACGCGCTTATCGGGTGAACTACATTCCTTAAGTACGAAAAGTGATTAGATTAAGCTTTGGGATGCACAAAATGACGTAAATGTTCATCCAATGACACAAATGCACTTATTGGAGGAACTACATCCTTAAGTACGAAAAGTGATTAGAATAAGCCTTGGGATGCACAAAATGACCTAAATGTTAAATTAATGACACAAACGCGCTTATTGGATGAACTACATTCCTTAAGTACGAAAAGTGATAAGATTAAGCCTTGGGATGCACAAAATGACGTAAATGTTTATCCAATGACACAAATGCACTTATTGGATGAACTTCATTCCTTAAGTACGAAAAGTGATTAGAATAAGCCTTGGGATGCACAAAATGACGTAAATGTTCATCCAATGACACAAATGCACTTATTGGATGAACTACATTCATTAAGTACGAAAAGTGATTAGAATAAGCATTGTGATGCACAAAATGTCGTAAATGTTAATTAATGACTCAAACGCGCTTATCGGGTGAACTACATTCCTTAAGTACGAAAAGTGATTAGATTAAGCTTTAGGATGCACAAAATGACGAAAATGTTCATCCAATGACACAAATGCACTTATTGGAGGAACTACATCCTTAAGTACGAAAAGTGATTAGAATAAGCCTTGGGATGCACAAAATGACCGAAACGTTAAATTAATGACACAAACGCGCTTATTGGATGAAGTACAGTCCTTAAGTACGAAAAGTGATTAGATTAAGCCTTGGGATGCACAAAATGACGTAAATGTTTATCCAATGACACAAATGCACTTATTGGATGAACTTCATTCCTTAAGTACGAAAAGTGATTAGAATAAGCCTTGGGATGCACAAAATGACGTAAATGTTCATCCAATGACACAAATGCGCTTATTGGATGAACTACATTCATTAAGTACGAAAAGTGATTAGAATAAGCATTTTGATGCACAAAATGTCCTAAATGTTAATTAATGACACAAACGCGCTTATCGGGTGAACTACATTCCTTAAGTACGAAAAGTGATTAGATTAAGCTTTGGGATGCACAAAATGACGTAAATGTTCATCCAATGACACAAATACACATATTGCAGGAACTACATCCTTAAGTACGAAAAGTGATTAGAATAAGCCTTGGGATGCACAAAATGACCTAAATGTTAAATTAATGACACAAACGCGCTTATTGGATGAACTACATTCCTTAAGTACGAAAAGTGATTAGAATAAGCCTTGGGATGCACAAAATGACATAAATGTTCATCCAATGACACAAATGCACTTATTGGAGGAACTAGATCCTTAAGTACCAAAAGTGATTAGAATAAGCATTGTGATGCACAAAATGTCCTAAATGTTAATTAATGACACAAACGCGCTTATCGGGTGAACTACATTCCCTAAGTACGAAAAGTGATTAGATTAAGCCTTGGGATGCACAAAATGACGTAAATGTTCATCCAATGACACAAATGCACTTATTGGATGAACTACATCCTTAAGTACGAAAAGTGATTAGAATAAGCCTTGGGATGCACAAAATGACCTAAATGTTAAATTAATGACACAAACGCGCTTTTTAGATGAACTACAGTCCTTAAGTACGAAAAGTGATTAGATTAAGCCTTGGGATGCACAAAATGATGTAAATGTTTATCCAATGACACAAATGCACTTATTGGATGAACTTCATTCCTTAAGTACGAAACGTGATTAGAATAAGCCTTGGGATGCACAAAATGACGTAAATGTTCATCCAATGACACAAATGCACTTATTGGATGAACTACATTCATTAAGTACGAAAAGTAATTAGAATAAGCATTGTGATGCACAAAATGTCCTAAATGTTAATTAATGACACAAACGCGCTTATCGGGTGAACTACATTCCTTAAGTACGAAAAGTGATTAGATTAAGCTTTGGGATGCACAAAATGACGTAAATGTTCATCCAATGACACAAATGCACAAATTGCAGGAACTACATCCTTAAGTACGAAAAGTGATTAGAATAAGCCTTGGGATGCACAAAATGACCTAAATGTTAAATTAATGACACAAACGCGCTTATTGGATGAACTACATTCCTTAAGTACGAAAAGTGATTAGAATAAGCCTTGGGATGCACAAAATGACGTAAATGTTCATCCAATGACACAAATGCACTTATTGGAGGAACTAGATCCTTAAGTACGAAAAGTGATTAGAATAAGCCTTGGGATGCACAAAATGACCTAAATGTTAAATTAATGACACAAACGCGCTTATTGGATGAAGTACATTCCTTAAGTACGAAAAGTGATTAGATTAAGCCTTGGGATGCACAAAATGACGTAAATGTTCATCCAATGACACAAATGCACATATTGCAGGAACTACATCCTTAAGTACGAAAAGTGATTAGAATAAGCCTTGGGATGCACAAAATGACCTAAATGTTAAATTAATGACACAAACGCGCTTATTGGATGAAGTACATTCCTTAAGTACGAAAAGTGATTAGAATAAGCCTTGGGATGCACAAAATGACGTAAATGTTCATCCAATGACACAAATGCGCTTATTGGATGAACTACATTCATTATGTACGAAAAGTGATTAGAATAAGCATTGTGATGCACAAAATGTCCTAAATGTTAATTAATGACACAAACGCGCTTATCGGGTGAACTACATTCCCTAAGTACGAAAAGTGATTAGATTAAGCTCTGGGATGCACAAAATGACGTAACTGTTCATCCAATGACACAAATGCACTTATTGGAGGAACTACATCCTTAAGTACGAAAAGTGATTAGAATAAGCCTTGGGATACACAAAATGACGTAAATGTTTATCAAATGACACAAATGCACTTATTGGATGAACTACATCCTTAAGTACGAAAAGTGATTAGAATAAGCCTTGGGATGCACAAAATGACCTAAATGTTAAATTAATGACACAAACGCGCTTATTGGATGAAGTACATTCCTTAAGTACGAAAAGTGATTAGAATAAGCCTTGGGATGCACAAAATGACGTAAATGTTCATCCAATGACACAAATGCGCTTATTGGATGAACTACATTCATTATGTACGAAAAGTGATTAGAATAAGCATTGTGATGCACAAAATGTCCTAAATGTTAATTAATGACACAAACGCGCTTATCGGGTGAACTACATTCCTTAAGTACGAAAAGTGATTAGATTAAGCTTGGGGATGCCCAAAATGACGTAAATGTTCATCCAATGACACAAATGCACATATTGCAGGAACTACATCCTTAAGTACGAAAAGTGATTAGAATAAGCCTTGGGATGCACAAAATGACCTAAATGTTAAATTAATGACACAAACGCGCTTATTGGATGAAGTACATTCCTTAAGTACGAAAAGTGATTAGATTAAGCCTTGGGATGCACAAAATGACGTAAATGTTCATCCAATGACACAAATGCACTTATTGGATGAACTACATTCATTAAGTACGAAAAGTGATTAGAATAAGCATTGTGATGCACAAAATGTCCTAAATGTTAATTAATGACACAAACGCGCTTATCGGGTGAACTACATTCCCTAAGTACGAAAAGTGATTAGATTAAGCTTTGGGATGCACAAAATGACGTAAATGTTCATCGAATGACACAAATGCACTTATTGGAGGAACTACATCCTTAAGTACGAAAAGTGATTAGAATAAGCCTTGGGATGCACAAAATGACCTAAATGTTAAATTAATGACACAAACGCGCTTATTGGATGAAGTACATTCCTTAACTACGAAAAGTGATTAGATTAAGCCTTGGGATGCACAAAATGACGTAAATGTTCATCCAATGACACAAATGCACTTATTGGATGAACTACATCCTTAAGTACCAAAAGTGATTAGAATAAGCCTTGGGATGCACAAAATGACGTAAATGTTCATCCAATGACACAAATGCACTTATTGGATGAACTACATTCATTAAGTACGAAAAGTGATTAGAATAAGCATTGTGATGCACAAAATGTCCTAAATGTTAGTTAATGACACAAACGCGCTTATCGGGTGAACTACATTCCTTAAGTACGAAAAGTGATAGATTAAGCCTTGGGATGCACAAAATGACGTAAATGTTCATCCAATGACACAAATGCACTTATTGGATGAACTACATTCATTAAGTACGAAAAGTGATTAGAATAAGCATTGTGATGCACAAAATGTCCTAAATGTTAATTAATGACACAAACGCGCTTATCGGGTGAACTACATTCCTTAAGTACGAAAAGTGATTAGATTAAGCCTTGGGATGCACAAAATGACGTAAATGTTCATCCAATGACACAAATGCACTTATTGGATGAACTACATTCATTAAGTACGAAAAGTGATTAGAATAAGCATTGTGATGCACAAAATGTCCTAAATGTTAATTAATGACACAAACGCGCTTATCGGGTTAACTACATTCCTTAAGTACGAATAGTGATTAGATTAAGCTTTGGGATGCACAAAATGACGTAAATGTTCATCCAATGACACAAATGCACATATTGCAGGAACTACATCCATAAGTACGAAAAGTGATTAGAATAAGCCTTGGGATGCACAAAATGACCTAAATGTTAAATTAATGACACAAACGCGCTTAATGGATGAAGTACATTCCTTAAGTACGAAAAGTGATTAGATTAAGCCTTGGGATGCACAAAATGACGTAAATGTTCATCCAATGACACAAATGCACTTATTGGATGAACTACATCCTTAAGTACGAAAAGTGATTAGATTAAGCCTTGGGATGCACAAAATGACCTAAATGTTAAATTAATGACACAAACGCGCTTATTGGATGAACTACATTCCTTAAGTACGAAAAATGATTAGAATAAGCCTTGGGATGCACAAAATGACGTAAATGTTCATCCAATGACACAAATGCACTTATTGGATGAACTACATTCATTAAGTACGAAAAGTGATTAGAATAAGCATTGTGATGCACAAAATGTCCTAAATGTTAGTTAATGACACAAACGCGCTTATCGGGTGAACTACATTCCTTAAGTACGAAAAGTGATAGATTAAGCCTTGGGATGCACCAAATGACGTAAATGTTCATCCAATGACACAAATGCACTTATTGGATGAACTACATTCATTAAGTACGAAAAGTGATTAGAATAAGCATTTTGATGCACAAAATGTCCTAAATGTTAATTAATGACACAAACGCGCTTATCGGGTGAACTACATTCCTTAAGTACGAAAACTGATTAGAATAAGCCTTGGGATGCACAAAATGACGTAAATGTTCATCCAATGACACAAATGCACTTATTGGATAAACTACATTCATTAAGTACGAAAAGTGATTAGAATAAGCATTGTGATGCACAAAATGTCCTAAATGTTAATTAATGACACAAACGCGCTTATCGGGTGAACTACATTCCTTAAGTACGAAAAGTGATTAGATTAAGCTTTGGGATGCACAAAATGACGTAAATGTTCATCCAATGACACAAATGCACATATTGCAGGAACTACATCCTTAAGTACGAAAAGTGATTAGAATAAGCCTTGGGATGCACAAAATGACCTAAATGTTAAATTAATGACACAAACGCGCTTATTGGATGAAGTACATTCCTTAAGTACGAAAAGTGATTAGATTAAGCCTTGGGATGCACAAAATGACGTAAATGTTCATCCAATGACACAAATGCACTTATTGGATGAACTACATCCTTAAGTACGAAAAGTGATTAGATTAAGCCTTGGGATGCACAAAATGACGTAAATGTTCATCCAATGACACAAATGCACTTATTGGATGAACTACATTCATTAAGTACGAAAACTGATTAGAATAAGCATTGTGATGCACAAAATGTCCTAAATGTTAATTAATGACACAAACGCGCTTATCGGGTGAACTACATTCCTTAAGTACGAAAAGTGATTAGATTAAGCTTTGGGATGCACAAAATGACGTAAATGTTCATCCAATGACACAAATGCACATATTGCAGGAACTACATCCTTAAGTACGAAAAGTGATTAGAATAAGCCTTGGGATGCACAAAATGACCTAAATGTTAAATTAATGACACAAACGCGCTTATTGGATGAACTACATTCCTTAAGTACGAAAAGTGATTAGAATAAGCCTTGGGATGCACAAAATGACGTAAATGTTCATCCAATGACACAAATGCACTTATTGGATGAACTACATCCTTAAGTACGAAAAGTGATTAGATTAAGCATTGGGATGCACAAAATGACCTAAATGTTAAATTAATGACACAAACGCGATTATTGGATGAACTACATTCCTTAAGTACGAAAAGTGATTAGAATAAGCCTTGGGATGCACAAAATGACGTAAATGTTCATCCAATGACACAAATGCACTTATTGGATGAACTACATTCATTAAGTACGAAAAGTGATTAGAATAAGAATTGTGATGCACAAAATGTCCTAAATGTTAATTAATGACACAAACGCGCTTATCGGGTGAACTACATTCCTTAAGTACGAAAAGTGATTAGATTAAGCTTTGGGATGCACAAAATGACGTAAATGTTCATCCAATGACACAAATGCACATATTGCAGGAACTACATCCTTAAGTACGAAAAGTGATTAGAATAAGCCTTGGGATGCACAAAATGACCTAAATGTTAAATTATTGACACAAACGCGCTTATTGGATGAACTACATTCCTTAAGTACGAAAAGTGATTAGAATAAGCCTTGATATGCACAAAATGACGTAAATGTTCATCCAATGACACAAATGCACTTATTGGAGGAACTAGATCCTTAAGTATGAAAAGTGATTAGAATAAGCCTTGGGATGCACAAAATGACCTAAATGTTCATCCAATGACACAAACGCGCTTATTGGATGAAGTACATTCCTTAAGTACGAAAAGTGATTAGATTAAGCCTTGGGATGCACAAAATGACGTAAATGTTCATCCAATGACACAAATGCACTTATTGGATGAACTACATCCTTAAGTACGAAAAGTGATTAGAATAAGCCTTGGGATGCACAAAATGACCTAAATGTTAAATTAATGACACAAACGCGCTTATTAGATGAACTACAGTCCTTAAGTACGAAAAGTCATTAGATTAAGCCTTGGGATTCACAAAATGACGTAAACGTTTATTCAATGACACAAATGCACTTATTGGATGAACTTCATTCCTTAAGTACGAAAAGTGATTAGAATAAGCCTTGGGATGCACAAAATGACGTAAATGTTCATCCAATGACACAAATGCACTTATTGGATGAACTACATTCATTAAGTACGAAAAGTGATTAGAATAAGCATTGTGATGCACAAAATGTCCTAAATGTTAATTAATGACACAAACGCGCTTATCGGGTGAACTACATTCCCTAAGTACGAAAAGTGATTAGATTAAGCCTTGGGATGCACAAAATGACGTAAATGTTCATCCAATGACACAAATGCACTTATTGGATGAACTACATCCTTAAGTACGAAAAGTGATTAGAATAAGCCTTGGGATGCACAAAATGACCTAAATGTTAAATTAATGACACAAACGCGCTTATTAGATGAACTACAGTCCTTAAGTACGAAAAGTCATTAGATTAAGCCTTGGGATTCACAAAATGACGTAAACGTTTATTCAATGACACAAATGCACTTATTGGATGAACTTCATTCCTTAAGTACGAAAAGTGATTAGAAGAAGCCTTGGGATGCACAAAATTACGTAAATGTTCATCCAATGACACAAATGCACTTATTGGATGAACTACATTCATTAAGTACGAAAAGTGATTAGAATAAGCATTGTGATGCACAAAATGTCCTAAATGTTAATTAATGACACAAACGCGCTTATCGGGTGAACTACATTCCTTAAGTACGAAAAGTGATTAGTTTAAGCTTTGGGATGCACAAAATGACGTAAATGTTCATCCAATGACACAAATGCACATATTGCAGGAACTACATCCTTAAGTACGAAAAGTGATTAGAATAAGCCTTGGGATGCACAAAATGACCTAAATGTTAAATTAATGACACAAACGCGCTTATTGGATGAAGTACATTCCTTAAGTACGAAAAGTGATTAGATTAAGCCTTGGGATGCACAAAATGACGTAAATGTTCATCCAATGACACAAATGCACTTATTGGATGAACTACATCCTTAAGTACGAAAAGTGATTAGATTAAGCCTTGGGATGCACAAAATGACGTAAATGTTCATCCAATGACACAAATGCACTTATTGGATAAACTACATTCATTAAGTACGAAAAGTGATTAGAATAAGCCTTGGGATGCACAAAATGACGTAAATGTTCATCCAATGACACAAATGCACTTATTGGATGAACTACATTCATTAAGTACGAAAAGTGATTAGAATAAGCATTGTGATGCACAAAATGTCCTAAATGTTAGTTAATGACACAAACGCGCTTATCGGGTGAACTACATTCCTTAAGTACGAAAAGTGATAGATTAAGCCTTGGGATGCACAAAATGACGTAAATGTTCATCCAATGACACAAATGCACTTATTGGATGAACTACATTCATTAAGTACGAAAAGTGATTAGAATAAGCATTGTGATGCACAAAATGTCCTAAATGTTAATTAATGACACAAACGCGCTTATCGGGTGAACTACATTCCTTAAGTACGAAAAGTGATTAGAATAAGCTTTGGGATGCACAAAATGACGTCAATGTTCATCCAACGACAAAAATGCACTTATTGGAGGAACTACATCCTTAAGTACGAAAAGTGATTAGAATAAGCCTTGGGATGCACAAAATGACCTAAATGTTAAATTAATGACACAAACGCGCTTATTGGATGAAGTACAGTCCTTAAGTACGAAAAGTGATTAGATTAAGCCTTGGGATGCACAAAATGACGTAAATGTTCATCCAAAAACACAAATGCACTTATTGGATGAACTACATCCTTAAGTACGAAAAGTGATTAGAATAAACCTTGGGATGCACAAAATGACCTAAATGTTAAAGTAATGACACAAACGCGCTTATTGGATGAACTACATTCCTTAAGTACGAAAAGTGATTCGATAAAGCCTTGGGATGCACAAAATGACGTAAATGTTTATCCAATGACACAAATGCACTTATTGGATGAACTTCATTCCTTAAGTACGAAAAGTGATTAGAATAAGCCTTGGGATGCACAAAATGACGTAAATGTTCATCCAATGACACAAATGCACATATTGCAGGAACTACATCCTTAAGTACGAAAAGTGATTAGAATAAGCCTTGGGATGCACAAAATGACCTAAATGTTAAATTAATGACACAAACGCGCTTATTGGATGAACTACATTCCTTAAGTACGAAAAGTGATTAGAATAAGCCTTGGGATGCACAAAATGACGTAAATGTTCATCCAATGACACAAATGCACTTATTGGAGGAACTAGATCCTTAAGTACGAAAAGTGATTAGAATAAGCCTTAGGATGCACAAAATGACCTAAATGTTAAATTAATGACACAAACGCGCTTATTGGATGAAGTACATTCCTTAAGTACGAAAAGTGATTAGATTAAGCCTTGGGATGCACAAAATGACGTAAATGTTCATCCAATGACACAAATGCACTTATTGGAAGAACTACATTCGTTAAGTACGAAAAGAGATTAGAATAAGCATTGTGATGCACAAAATGTCCTAAATGTTAATTATTTTCACAAACGCGCTTATCGGGTGAACTACATTCCTTAAGTACGAAAAGTGATTAGATTAAGCTTTGGGATGCACAAAATGACGTAAATGTTCATCCAATGACACAAATGCACTTATTGGAGGAACTACATCCTTAAGTACGAAAAGTGATTAGAATAAGCCTTGGGATGCACAAAATGACCTAAATGTTAAATTAATGACACAAACGCGCTTATTGGATGAACTACATCCCTTAAGTACGAAAAGTGATTAGAATAAGCCTTGGGATGCACAAAATGACGTAAATGTTCATCCAATGACACAAATGCACTTATTGGATGAACTACATTCATTAAGTACGAAAAGTGATTAGAATAAGCATTGTGATGCACAAAATGTCCTATATGTTAATTAATGACACAAACGCGCTTATCGGGTGAACTACATTCCTTAAGTACGAAAAGTGATTAGATTAAGCCTTGGGAAGCACAAAATGACGTAAATGTTCATCCAATGACACAAATGCACTTATTGGATGAACTACATCCTTAAGTACGAAAAGTGATTAGAATAAGCCTTGGGATGCACAAAATGACATAAATGTTAAATAAATGACACAAACGCGCTTATTGGATGAACTACATTCCTTAAGTACGAAAAGTGATTAGAATAAGCCTTGGGATGCACAAAATGACGTAAATGTTCATCCAATGACACAAATGCACTTATCGGGTGAACTACATTCCTTAAGTACGAAAAGTGATTAGAATAAGCCTTGGGATGCACAAAATGACGTAAATGTTCATCCAATGACACAAATGCACTTATTGGATCAACTACATTCATTAAGTGCGAAAAGTGATTAGAATAAGCCTTGTAATGCACAAAATGTCCTAAATGGTAATTAATGACACAAACGCGCTTATTGGATGAACTACATTCCTTAAGTACGAAAAGTGATTAGATTAAGCCTTGGGATGCACAAAATGACGTAAATGTTTATCCAATGACACAAATGCACTTATTGGATGAACTACATTCCTTAAGTTCGAAAAGTGATTAGAATAAGCCTTGGGATGCACAAAATCACGTAAATGTTCATCCAATTACACAAATGCACTTATTGGAGGAACTATATCCTTAAATACGAAAATCGATTAGAATAAGCCTTGGGATGCAAAAAATGACCTAAATGTTAAATTAATGACACAAACGCGCTTATTGGATGAACTACATTCCTTAAGTACGAAAAGTGATTAGATTAAGCCTTGGGATGCACAAAATGACGTAAATGTTCATCCAATGACACAAATGCACTTATTGGATGAACTACATCCTTAAGTACGAAAAGTGATTAGAATAAGCCTTGGGATGCACAAGATGACATAAATGTTAAATAAATGACACAAACGCGCTTATTGGATGAACTACATTCCTTAAGTACGAAAAGTGATTAGATTAAGCCTTGGGATGCACAAAATGACATAAATGTTTATCCAATGACACAAATGCACTTATTGGATGAACTTCATTCCTTAAGTACGAAAAGTGATTAGAATAAGCCTTGGGATGCACAAAATGACGTAAATGTTCATCCAATGACACAAATGCACTTATTGGATGAACTACATTCATTAAGTACGAAAAGTGATTAGAATAAGCATTGTGATGCACAAAATGTCCTAAATGTTAATTAATGACACAAACGCGCTTATCGGGTTAACTACATTCCTTAAGTACGAAAAGTGATTAGATTAAGCTTTGGGATGCACAAAATGATGTAAATGTTCATCCAATGACACAAATGCACTTATTGGATAAACTACATTCATTAAGTACGAAAAGTGATTAGAATAAGCATTGTGATGCACAAAATGTCCTAAATGTTAATTAATGACACAAACGCGCTTATCGGGTGAACTACATTCCTTAAGTACGAAAAGTGATTAGATTAAGCTTTGGGATGCACAAAATGACGTAAATGTTCATCCAATGACACAAATGCACTTATTGGATGAACTTCATTCCTTAAGTACGAAAAGTGATTAGAATAAGCCTTGGGATGCACAAAATGACGTAAATGTTCATCCAATGACACAAATGCACTTATTGGGGATGAACTACATTCATTAAGTACGAAAAGTGATTAGAATAAGCATTGTGATGCACAAAATGTCCTAAATGTTAATTAATGACACAAACGCGCTTATCGGGTTAACTACATTCCTTAAGTACGAAAAGTGATTAGATTAAGCTTTGGGATACACAAAATGACGTAAATGTTCATCCAATGACACAAATGCACATATTGCAGGAACTACATCCTTAAGTACGAAAAGTGATTAGAATAAGCCTTGGGATGCACAAAATGACCTAAATGTTAAATTAATGACACAAACGCGCTTATTGGATGAAGTACATTCCTTAAGTACGAAAAGTGATTAGATTAAGCCTTGGGATGCACAAAATGACGTAAATGTTCATCCAATGACACAAATGCACTTATTGGATGAACTACATCCTTAAGTACGAAAAGTGATTAGATTAAGCCTTGGGATGCACAAAATGACCTAAATGTTAAATTAATGACACAAACGCGCTTATTGGATGAACTACATTCCTTAAGTACGAAAAGTGATTAGAATAAGCCTTGGGATGCACAAAATGACGTAAATGTTCATCCAATGACACAAATGCACTTATTGGATAAACTACATTCATTAAGTACGAAAAGTGATTAGAATAAACCTTGGGATGCACAAAATGACCTAAATGTTAAATGAATGACACAAACGCGCTTATTGGATGAACTACATTCCTTAAGTACGAAAAGTGATTCGATAAAGCCTTGGGATGCACAAAATGACGTAAATGTTTATCCAATGACACAAATGCACTTATTGGATGAACTTCATTCCTTAAGTACGAAAAGTGATTAGAATAAGCCTTGGGATGCACAAAATGACGTAAATGTTCATCCAATGACACAAATGCACTTATTGGATGAACTACATTCATTAAGTACGAAAAGTGATTAGAATAAGCATTGTGATGCACAAAATGTCCTAAATGTTAATTAATGACACAAACGCGCTTATCGGGTTAACTACATTCCTTAAGTACGAAAAGTGATTAGATTAAGCTTTGGGATGCACAAAATGACGTAAATGTTCATCCAATGACACAAATGCACTTATTGGAGGAACTACATCCTTAAGTACGAAAAGTGATTAGAATAAGCCTTGGGATGCACAAAATGACCTAAATGTTAAATTAATGACACAAACGCGCTTATTGGATGAAATACATTCCTTAAGTACGAAAAGTGATTAGATTAAGCCTTGGGATGCACAAAATGACGTAAATGTTCATCCAATGACACAAATGCACTTATTGGATGAACTACATCCTTAAGTACGAAAAGTGATTAGAATAAGCATTGGGATGCACAAAATGACCTAAATGTTAAATTAATGACACAAACGCGCTTATTGGATGAAGTACATTCCTTAAGTACGAAAAGTGATTAGATTAAGCCTTGGGATGCACAAAATGACGTAAATGTTCATCCAATGACACAAATGCACTTATTGGATGAACTACATCCTTAAGTACGAAAAGTGATTAGAATAAGCCTTGGGATGCACAAAATGACGTAACTGTTTATCCAATGACACAAATGCACTTATTGGATGAACTTCATTCCTTAAGTACGAAAAGTGATTAGAATAAGCCTTGGGATGCACAAAATGACGTAAATGTTCATCCAATGACACAAATGCACTTATTGGATGAACTACATCCTTAACTACGAAAAGTGATTAGAATAAGCCTTGGGATGCACAAAATGACATAAATGTTAAATAAATGACACAAACGCGCTTATTGGATGAACTACATTCCTTAAGTACGAAAAGTGATTAGAATAAGCCTTGGGATGCACAAAATGACGTAAATGTTTATCCAATGACACAAATGTACTTATTGGATGAACTTCATTCCTTAAGTACGAAAAGTGATTAGAATAAGCCTTGGGATGCACAAAATGACCTAATTGTTAAATTAATGACACAAACGCGCTTATTGGATGAAGTAGATTCCTTAAAAACGAAAAGTGATTAGATTAAGCCTTGGGATGCACAAAATGACGTAAATGTTCATCCAATGACACAAATGCACTTATTGGATGAAATACATCCTTAAGTACGAAAAGTGATTAGAATAAGCCTTGGGATGCACAAAATGACCTAAATGTTAAATTAATGACACAAACGCGCTTATTGGATGAACTACATTCCTTAAGTACGAAAAGTGATTAGATTAAGCCTTGGGATGCACAAAATGACGTAAATGTTTATCCAACGACACAAATGCACTTATAGGATGAACTTCATTCCTTAAGTACGAAAAGTGATTAGAATAAGCCTTGGGATGCACAAAATGACGTAAATGTTCATCCAATGACACCAATGCACTTATTGGATGAGCTACATTCATTATGTACGAAAAGTGATTAGAATAAGCATTGTGATGCACAAAATGTCCTAAATGTTAATTAACGACACAAACGCGCTTATCGGGTGAACTACATTCCTTAAGTACGAAAAGTGATTAGATTAAGCTTTGGGATGCACAAAATGACGTAAATGTTCATCCAATGACACAAATGCACTTATTGGATGAACTACGTCCTTAAGTACGAAAAGTGATTAGAATAAGCCTGGGGATGCACAAAATGACCTAAATGTTAAATTAATATCACAAACGCGCTTATTGGATGAACTACATTCCTTAAGTACGAAAAGTGATTAGATTAAGTCTTGGGATGCACAAAATGACGTAAATGTTCATCCAATGACACAAATGCACTTATTGGATGAACTTCATTCCTTAAGTACAAAAAGTGATTAGAATAAGCATTGTGATGCACAAAATGTCGTAAATTTTAATTAATGACACAAACGCGCTTATCGGGTGAACTACATTCCTTAAGTACGAAAAGTGATTAGATTAAGCTTTGGGATGCACAAAATGACGTAAATGTTCATCCAATGACACAAATGCACTTATTGGAGGAACTACATCCTTAAGTACGAAAAGTGATTAGAATAAGCCTTGGGATGCACAAAATGACCTAAATGTTAAATTAATGACACAAACGCGCTTATTGGATGAAGTACATTCCTTAAGTACGAAAAGTGATTAGATTAAGCATTGGGATGCACTAAATGACGTAAATGTTCATCCAATGACACAAATGCACTTATTGGATGAACTACATCCTTAAGTACGAAAAGTGATTAGAATAAGCCTTGGGATGCACAAAATGACCTAAATGTTAAATTAATGACACAAACGCGCTTATTGGATGAAGTACATTCCTTAAGTACGAAAAGTGATTAGATTAAGCATTGGGATGCACAAAATGACGTAAATGTTCATCCAATGACACAAATGCACTTATTGGATGAACTACATCCTTAAGTACGAAATGTGATTAGATTAAGCATTGGGATGCACAAAATGACCTAAATGTTAAATTAATGACACAAACGCGCTTATTGGATGAACTACATTCCTTAAGTACGAAAAGTGATTAGAATAAGTCTTGGGATGCACAAAATGACGTAAATGTTCATCCAATGACACAAATGCACTTATTGGATGAACTACATCCTTAAGTACGAAATGTGATTAGATTAAGCATTGGGATGCACAAAATGACCTAAATGTTAAATTAATGACACAAACGCGCTTATTGGATGAACTACATTCCTTAAGTACGAAAAGTGATTAGAATAAGCCTTGGGATGCACAAAATGACGTAAAGGTTCATCCAATGACACAAATGCACTTATTGGATGAACTACATCCTTAAGTACGAAAAGTGATTAGAATAAGCCTTGGGATGCACAAAATGACGTAAATGTTCATCCAATGACACAAATGCACTTATTGGATGAACTACATCCTTAAGTACGAAAAGTGATTAGAATAAGCCTGGGGATGCACAAAATGACCTAAATGTTAAATTAATGACACAAACGCGCTTATTGGATGAACTACATTCCTTAAGTACGAAAAGTGATTAGAATAAGCCTTGGGATGCACAAAATGACGTAAATGTTCATCCAATGACACAAATGCACTTATTGGATGAACTACATCCTTAAGTACGAAAAGTGATTAGAATAAGCCTTGGGATGCACAAAATGACCTAAATATTAAATTAATAACACAAACGCGCTTATTGGATGAAGTACACTCCTTAAGTACGAAAAGTGATTAGATTAAGCCTTGGGATGCACAAAATGACGTAAATGTTCATCCAATGACACAAATGCACTTATTGGATGAACTACATCCTTAAGTACGAAAAGTGATTAGAATAAGCCTTGGGATGCACAAAATGACCTAAATGTTCATCCAATGACACAAATGCACTTATTGGATGAACTACATTCATTAAGTACGAAAAGTGATTTGAATAAGCATTGTGATGCACAAAATGTCCTAAATGTTAATTAATGACACAAACGCGCTTATCGGGTGAACTACATTCCTTAAGTACGAAAAGTGATTAGATTAAGCTTTGGGAATCACAAAATGACGTAAATGTTCATCCAATGACACAAATGCACTTATTGGATGAACTTCATTCCTTAAGTACGAAAAGTGATTAGAATAAGCCTTGGGATGCACAAAATGACGTAAATGTTCATCCAATGACACAAATGCACTTATTGGATGAACTACATTCATTAAGTACGAAAAGTGATTAGAATAAGCATTGTGATGCACAAAATGTCCTAAATGTTAATTAATGACACAAATGCGCTTATCGGGTGAACTACATTCCTTAAGTACGAAAAGTGATTAGATTAATCTTTGGGATGCACAAAATGACGTAAATGTTTATCCAATGACACAAATGCACTTATTGGATGAACTACATTCCTTAAGTACGAAAAGTGATTAGCATAAGCCTTGGGATGCACAAAATGACGTAAATGTTCATCCAATGACACAAATGCACATATTGCAGGAACTACATCCTTAAGTACGAAAAGTGATTAGAATAAGCCTTGGGATGCACAAAATGACCTAAATGTTAAATTAATGACACAAACGCGCTTATTGGATGAACTACATTCCTTAAGTACGAAAAGTGATTAGAATAAGCCTTGGGATGCACAAAATGACGTAAATGTTCATCCAATGACACAAATGCACTTGTTGGAGGAACTAGATCCTTAAGTACGAAAAGTGATTCGAATAAGCCTTGGGATGCACAAAATGACCTAAATGTTAAATTAATGACACAAACGCGCTTATTGGATGAAGTACATTCCTTAAGTACGAAAAGTGATTAGATTAAGCCTTGGGATGCACAAAATGACGTAAATGTTCATCCAATGACACAAATGCACTAATTGGATGAACTACATCCTTAAGTACGAAAAGTGATTAGAATAAGCCTTGGGATGCACAAAATGACCTAAATGTTAAATTAATGACACAAACGCGCTTATTGGATGAACTACATTCCTTAAGTACGAAAAGTGATTAGAATAAGCCTTGGGATGCACAAAATGACATAAATGTTCATCCAATGACACAAATGCACTTATTGGATAAACTACATGCATTAAGTACGAAAAGTGATTAGAATAAGCCTTGGGATGCACAAAATGACGTAAATGTTCATCCAATGACACAAATGCACTTATTGGATGAACTACATTCATTAAGTACGAAAAGTGATTAGAATAAGCATTGTGATGCACAAAATGTCCTAAATGTTAATTAATGACACAAACGCGCTTATCGGGTGAACTACATTCCCTAAGTACGAAAAAGTGATTAGATTAAACTTTGGGATGCACAAAATGACTTAAATGTTCATCCAATGACACAAATGCACTTATTGGAGGAACTACATCCTTAAGTACGAAAAGTGATTAGAATAAGCCTTGGGATGCAAAAAATGACCTAAATGTTAAATTAATGACACAAACGCGCTTATCGGGTGAAGTACATTCCTTAAGTACGAAAAGTGATTAGATTAAGCCTTGGGATGCACAAAATGACGTAAATGTTCATCCAATGACACAAATGCACTTATTGGATGAACTACATCCTTAAGTACGAAAAGTGATTTGAATAAGCCTTGGGATGCATAAAATGACCTAAATGTTAAATTAATGACACAAACGCGCTTATCGGATGAACTACATTCCTTAAGTACGAAAAGTGATTAGATTAAGCCTTGGGATGCACAAAATGACGTAAATGTTTATCCAATGACACAAATGCACTTATTGGATGAACTTCATTCCTTAAGTACGAAAAGTGATTAGAATAAGCCTTGGGATGCACAAAATGACGTAAATGTTCATCCAATGACACAAATGCACTTATTGGATGAACTACATTCATTAGGTACGAAAAGTGATTTGAATAACCATTGTGATGCACAAAATGTCCTAAATGTTAATTAATGACACAAACGCGCTTATCGGGTGAACTACATTCCTTAAGTACGAAAAGTGATTAGATTAAGCTTTGGGATGCACAAAATGACGTAAATGTTCATCCAATGACACAAATGCACTTATTGGATGAACTACATTCATTAAGTACGAAAAGTGATTAGAATAAGCATTGTGATGCACAAAATGTCCTAAATGTTAATTAATGACACAAACGCGCTTATCGGGTGAACTACATTCCTTAAGTACGAAAAGTGATTAGATTAAGCTTTGGGATGCACAAAATGACGTAAATGTTCATCCAATGACACAAATGCACTTATTGGAGGAACTACATCCTTAAGTACGAAAAGTGATTAGAATAAGCCTTGGGATGCACAAAATGACCTAAATGTTAAATTAATGACACAAACGCGCTTATTAGATGAAGTACATTCCTTAAGTACAAAAAGTGATCAGATTAAGCCTTGGGATGCACAAAATGACGTAAATGTTCATCCAATGACACAAATGCACTTATTGGATGAACTACATCCTTAAGTACGAAAAGTGATTAGAATAAGCCTTGGGATGCACAAAATGACCTAAATGTTAAATTAATGACACAAACGCGCTTATTGGATGAACTACATTCCTTAAGTACGAAAAGTGATTAGATTAAGCCTTGGGATGCACAAAATGACGTAAATGTTCATCCAATGACACAAATGCACTTATTGGATGAACTACATCCCTATGTACGAAAAGTGATTAGAATAAGCCTTGGGATGCACAAAATGACCTAAATGTTAAATAAATGACACAAATGCACTTATTGGATGAACTACATTCCTTAAGTATGAAAAGTGATTAGAATAACCCTTGGGATGCACAAAATGACGTAAATGTTCATCCAATGACACAAATGCACTTATTGGATGAACTACATTCCTTAAGTATGAAAACTGATTAGAATAAGCCTATGGATGCACAAAATGACGTAAATCTTCATCCAATGACACAAATGCACTTATTGGATGAACTACATTCCTTAAGTACGAAAAGTGATTAGAATAAGCCTTGGGATGCACAAAATGAGGTAAACGTTAAATTAATGACAGAAACGCGCTTATTATTTGAACTACATTCCTTAAGCACGAAAAGTGATTAGAATAAACCTTGGGATGCACAAAATGAGGTAAATGTTAAATTAATGACAGAAACGCGCTTATTGGATGAACTACATTCCTTAAGCACGAAAAGTGATTAGAATAAACCTTGGGATGCACAAAATAAGGTAAATGTTAAATTAATGACAGAAACGCGCTGATTAGTTGAACTACATTCCTTAAGTACGAAAAGTGATTAGAATAAGTCTTGGGATGCACAAAACGACGTAAATGTTTATCCAATGACACAAATGCACTTATTAGATGAACTACATTCCTTAAGTACGAAAAGTGATTAGATTAAGCCTTGGGATGCACAAAATGACGTAAATGTTCATCCAATGACACAAATGCACTTATTGGATGAACTACATCCTTAAGTACGAAAAGTGATTAGAATAAGCCTTGGGATGCACAAAATGACCTAAATGTTAAATTAATGACACAAACGCGCTTATTGGATGAACTACATTCCTTAAGTACGAAAAGTGATTAGAATAAGCCTTGGGATGCACAGAATGACCTAAATGTTAAATTAATGACACAAACGCGATTATTGGATGAACTACATTCCTTAAGTACGAAAAGTGATTAGAATAAGCCTGGGGATGCACAAAATGACCTAAATGTTAAAATAATATCACAAACGCGCTTATTGGATGAACTACATTCCTTAAGTACGAAAAGTGATTAGATTAAGCCTTGGGATGCACAACATGACGTAAATGTTTATCCAATGACACAAATGCACTTATTGGATGAACTTCATTCCTTAAGTACGAAAAGTGATTAGAATAAGCCTTGGGATGCACAAAATGACGTAAATGTTCATCCAATGACACAAATGCACTTATTGGATGAACTACATTCATTAAGTACGAAAAGTGATTAGAATAAGTATTGTGATGCACAAAATGTCCTAAATGTTAATTAATGACACAAACGCGCTTATCGGGTGAACTACATTCCTTAAGTACGAAAAGTGATTAGATTAAGCTTTGGGATGCACAAAATGACGTAAATGTTCATCCAATGACACAAATGCACTTATTGGAGGAACTACATCCTTAAGTACGAAATGTGATTAGATTAAGCATTGGGATGCACAAAATGACCTAAATGTTAAATTAATGACACAAACGCGCTTATTGGATGAAGTACATTCCTTAAGTACGAAAAGTGATTACATTAAGCATTGGGATGCACAAAATGACGTAAATGTTCATCCAATGACACAAATGCACTTATTGGATGAACTACATCCTTAAGTACGAAAAGTGATTAGAATAAGCCTTGGGATGCACAAAATGACCTAAATGTTAAATTAATGACACAAACGCGCTTATTAGATGAACTACAGTCCTTAAGTTCGAAAAGTGATTAGATTAAGCCTTGGGATGCACAAAATGACGTAAATGTTTATCCAATGACACAAATGCACTTATTGGATGAACTTCATTCCTTAAGTACGAAAAGTGATTAGAATAAGCCTTGGGATGCACAAAATGACGTAAATGTTCATCCAATGACACAAATGCACTTATTGGATGAACTACATTCATTAAGTACGAAAAGTGATTAGAATAAGCATTGTGATGCACAAAATGTCCTAAATGTTAATAAATGACACAAACGCGCTTATCGGGTGAACTACATTCCTTAAGTACGAAAAGTGATTAGATTAAGCTTTGGGATGCACAAAATGACGTAAATGTTCATCCAATGACACAAATGCACATATTGCAGGAACTACATCCTTAAGTACGAAAAGTGATTAGAATAAGCCTTGGGATGCACAAAATGACCTAAATGTTAAATTAATGACACAAACGCGCTTATTGGATGAAGTACAGTCCTTAAGTACGAAAAGTGATTAGAATAAGCCTTGGGATGCACAAAATGACGTAAATGTTCATCCAATGACACAAATGCACTTATTGGATGAACTACATTCATTAAGTACGAAAAGTGATTAGAATAAGCATTGTGATGCACAAAATGTCCTAAATGTTAATTAATGACACAAACGCGCTTATCGGGTGAACTACATTCCCTAAGTACGAAAAGTGATTAGATTAAGCTTTGGGATGCACAAAATGACGTAAATGTTCATCGAATGACACAAATGCACTTATTGGAGGAACTACATCCTTAAGTACGAAAAGTGATTAGAATAAGCCTTGGGATGCACAAAATGACCTAAATGTTAAATTAATGACACAAACGCGCTTATTGGATGAAGTACATTCCTTAACTACGAAAAGTGATTAGATTAAGCCTTGGGATGCACAAAATGACGTAAATGTTCATCCAATGACACAAATGCACTTATTGGATGAACTACATCCTTAAGTACCAAAAGTGATTAGAATAAGCCTTGGGATGCACAAAATGACGTAAATGTTCATCCAATGACACAAATGCACTTATTGGATGAACTACATTCATTAAGTACGAAAAGTGATTAGAATAAGCATTGTGATGCACAAAATGTCCTATATTTTAATTAATGACACAAATGCGCTTATCGGGTGAACTACATTCCATAAGTACGAAAAGCGATTAGAATAAGCCTTGGGATGCACAAAATGACGTAAATGTTCATCCAATGACACAAATGCACTTATTGGATGAACTACATCCTTAAGTACGAAAAGTGATTAGAATAAGCCTTGGGATGCACAAAATGACCAAAATGTTAAATTAATGACACAAACGCGCTTATTGGACTACATTCCTTAAGTACGAAAAGTGATTAGATTAAGCCTTGGGATGCACAAAATGACGTAAATGTTTATCCAATGACACAAATGCACTTATTGGATGAACTTCATTCCTTAAGTACGAAAAGTGATTAGAATAAGCCTGGGGATGCACAAAATGACCTAAATGTTAAATTAATATCACAAACGCGCTTATTGGATGAACTACATTCCTTAAGTACGAAAAGTGATTAGATTAAGTCTTGGGATGCACAAAATGACGTAAATGTTCATCCAATGACACAAATGCACTTATTGGATGAACTTCATTCCTTAAGTACGAAAAGTGATTAGAATAAGCATTGTGATGCACAAATTGTCCTAAATGTTAATTAATGACACAAACGCGCTTATCGGGTGAACTACATTCCTTAAGTACGAAAAGTGATTAGATTAAGCTTTGGGATGCACAAAATGACGTAAATGTTCTTCCAATGACACAAATGCACATATTGCAGGAACTACATCCTTAAGTACGAAAAGTGATTAGAATAAGCCTTGGGATGCACAAAATGACCTAAATGTTAAATTAATGACACAAACGCGCTTATTGGATGAACTACATTCCTTAAGTACGAAAAGTGATTAGAATAAGCCTTGGGATGCACAAAATGACGTAAATGTTCATCCAATGACACAAATGCACTTATTGGAGGAACTAGATCCTTAAGTACGCAAAGTGATTAGAATAAGCCTTGGGATGCACAAAATGACCTAAATGTTAAATTAATGACACAAACGCGCTTATTGGATGAAGTACATTCCTTAAGTACGAAAAGTGATTAGATTAAGCCTTGGGATGCACAAAATGACGTAAATGTTCAACGAATGAGACAAATGCACTTATTGGATGAACTACATCCTTAAGTACGAAAAGTGATTAGAATAAGCCTTGGGATGCACAAAATGACCTAAATGTTAAATTAATGACACAAACGCGCTTATTGGATGAAGTACATTCCTTAAGTACGAAAAGTGATTAGAATAAGCCTTGGGATGCACAAAATGACGTAAATGTTCATCCAATGACACAAATGCACATATTGCAGGAACTACATCCTTAAGTACGAAAAGTGATTAGAATAAGCCTTGGGATGCACAAAATGACCTAAATGTTAAATTAATGACACAAACGCGCTTATTGGATGAACTACATTCCTTAAGTACGAAAAGTGATTAGATTAAGCCTTGGGATGCACAAAATGACGTAAATGTTCATCCAATGACACAAATGCACTAATGGATGAACTACATCCTTAAGTACGAAAAGTGATTAGAATAAGCCTTGGGATGCAAAAAATGACCTAAATGTTAAATTAATGACACAAACGCGCTTATTGGATGAACTACATTCCTTAAGTACGAAAAGTGATTAGATTAAGCCTTGGGATGCACAAAATGACGTAAATGTTTATCCAATGACACAAACACGCTTATCGGGTGAACTACATTCCTTAAGTACGAAAAGTGATTAGATTAAGCTTTGGGATGCACAAAATGACGTAAATGTTCATCCAATGACACAAATGCACTTATTGGAGGAACTACATCCTTAAGTACGAAAAGTGATTAGAATAAGCCTTGGGATGCACAAAATGACCTAAATGTTAAATTAATGACACAAACGCGCTTATTGGATGAAGTACAGTCCTTAAGTACGAAAAGTGATTAGATTAAGCCTTGGGCTGCACAAAATGACGTAAATGTTTATCCAATGACACAAATGCACTTATTGGATGAACTTCATTTCTTAAGTACGAAAAGTGATTAGAATAAGCCTTGGGATGCACAAAATGACGTAAATGTTCATCCAATGACACAAATGCGCTTATTGGATGAACTACATTCATTAAGTACGAAAAGTGATTAGAATAAGCATTGTGATGCACAAAATGTCCTAAATGTTAATTAATGACACAAACGCGCTTATCGGGTGAACTACATTCCTTAAGTACGAAAAGTGATTAGATTAAGCTTTGGGATGCACAAAATGACGTAAATGTTCATCCAATGACACAAATGCACTTATTGGATGAACTACATTCATTAAGTACGAAAAGTGATTAGAATAAGCATTGTGATGCACAAAATGTCCTAAATGTTAATTAATGACACAAACGCGCTTATCGGGTGAACTACATTCCTTAAGTACGAAAAGTGATTAGATTAAGCTTTGGGATGCACGAAATGACGTAAATGTTCATCCAATGACACAAATGCACTTATTGGATGAACTACATCCTTTAGTACGAAAAGTGATTAGTATAAGCCTTGGGATGCACAAAATGACCTAAATGTTAAATTAATGACACAAATGCAATTATTGGATGAACTTCATTCCTTAAGTACGAAAAGTGATTAGATTAAGCCTTGGGATGCACAAAATGACGTAAATGTTCATCCAATGACACAAATGCACTTATTGGATGAACTACATTCATTAAGTACGAAAAGTGATTAGAATAAGCATTGTGATGCACAAAATGTCCTAAATGTTAATTAATGACACAAACGCGCTTATCGGGTGAACTACATTCCTTAAGTACGAAAAGTGATTAGATTAAGCTTTGGGATGCACAAAATGACGTAAATGTTCATCCAATGACACAAATGCACTTATTGGAGGCACTACATCCTTAAGTACGAAAAGTGATTAGAATAAGCCTTGGGATGCACAAAATGACCTAAATGTTAAATTAATGACACAAGCGCGCTTATTGGATGAACTACATTCCTTAAGTACGAAAAGTGATTAGATTAAGCCTTGGGATGCACAAAATGACGTAAATGTTTATCCAATGACACAAATGCACTTATTGGATGAACTTCATTCCTTAAGTACGAAAAGTGATTAGAATAAGCTTTGGGATGCACAAAATGACGTAAATGTTCATCCAATGACACAAATGCACTTATTGGATGAACTACATTCATTAAGTACGAAAAGTGATTAGAATAAGCATTGTGATGCACAAAATGTCCTAAATGTTAATTAATGACACAAACGCGCTTATCGGGTGAACTACATTCCTTAAGTACGAAAAGTGATTAGATTAAGCTTTGGGATGCACAAAATGACGTATATGTTCATCCAATGACACAAATGCACTTATTGGAGGAACTACATCCTTAAGTACGAAAAGTGATTAGAATAAGCCTTGGGATGCACAAAATGACATAAATGTTAAATAAATGACACAAACGCGCTTATTGGATGAACTACATTCCTTAAGTACGAAAAGTGATTAGAATAAGCCTTGGGATGCACAAAATGACGTAAATGTTTATCCAATGACACAAATGTACTTATTGGATGAACTTCATTCCTTAAGTACGAAAAGTGATTAGAATAAGCCTTGGGATGCACAAAATGACGTAAATGTTCATCCAATGACACAAATGCACTTATTGGATGAACTTCATCCTTAAGTACGAAAAGTGATTAGAATAAGCCTTGGGATGCACAAAATGACCTAAATGTTAAATTAATGACACAAACGCGCTTATTGGATGAACTACATTCCTTAAGTACGAAAAGTGATTAGATTAAGCCTTAGGATGCACAAAATGACGTAAATGTTCATCCAATGACACAAATGCACTTATTGGATGAACTACATCCTTAAGTACGAAAAGTGATTAGAATAAGCCTTGGGATGCACAAAATGACCTAAATGTTAAATTAATGACACAAACGCGCTTATTGGATGAACTACATTCCTTAAGTACGAAAAGTGATTAGAATAAGCCTTGGGATGCACAGAATGACCTAAATGTTAAATTAATGACACAAACGCGATTATTGGATGAACTACATTCCTTAAGTACGAAAAGTGATTAGAATAAGCCTGGGGATGCACAAAATGACCTAAATGTTAAAATAATATCACAAACGCGCTTATTGGATGAACTACATTCCTTAAGTACGAAAAGTGATTAGATTAAGCCTTGGGATGCACAACATGACGTAAATGTTTATCCAATGACACAAATGCACTTATTGGATGAACTTCATTCCTTAAGTACGAAAAGTGATTAGAATAAGCCTTGGGATGCACAAAATGACGTAAATGTTCATCCAATGACACAAATGCACTTATTGGATGAACTACATTCATTAAGTACGAAAAGTGATTAGAATAAGCATTGTGATGCACAAAATGTCCCAAATGTTAATTAATGACACAAACGCGCTTATCGGGTGAACAACATTCCTTAAGTACGAAAAGTGATTAGATTAAGCTTTGGGAATCACAAAATGACGTAAATGTTCATCCAATGACACAAATGCACTTATTGGAGGAACTACATCCTTATGTACGAAAAGTGATTAGAATAAGCCTTGGGATGCACAAAATGACCTAAATGTTATATTAATGACACAAACGCGCTTATTGGATGAAGTACATTCCTTAAGTACAAAAAGTGATTAGATTAAGCCTTGGGATGCACAAAATGACGTAAATGTTCATCCAATGACACAAAAGCACTTATTGGATGAACTACAACCTTTAGTACGAAAAGTGATTAGAATAAGCCTTGGGATGCACAAAATGACCTAAATGTTAAATTAATGACACAAACGCGCTTATTGGATAACTACATTCCTTAAGTACGAAAAGTGATTAGATTAAGCCTTGGGATGCACAAAATGACGTAAATGTTTATCCAATGACACAAATGCACTTATTGGATGAACTTCATTCCTTAAGTACGAAAAGTGATTAGAATAAGCCTTGGGATGCACAAAATGACCTAAATGTTAAATTAATGACACAAACGCGCTTATTGGATGAAGTACATTCCTTAAGTACGAAAAGTGATTAGATTAAGCCTTGGGATGCACAAAATGACGTAAATGTTCATCCAATGACACAAATGCACTTATTGGATGAACTACATTCATTAAGTACGAAAAGTGATTAGAATAAGCCTTGGGATGCAAAAAATGACCTAAATGTTAAATTAATGACACAAACGCGATTATTGGATGAACTACATTCCTTAAGTACGAAAAGTGATTAGAATAAGTCTGGGGATCCACAAAATGACCTAAATGTTAAATTAATATCACAAACGCGCTTATTGGATGAACTACATTCCTTAAGTACGAAAAGTGATTAGATTAAGCCTTGGGATGCACAACATGACGTAAATGTTTATCCAATGACACAAATGCACTTATTGGATGAACTTCATTCCTTAAGTACGAAAAGTGATTAGAATAAGCCTTGGGATGCACAAAATGACGTAAATGTTCATCCAATGACACAAATGCACTTATTGGATGAACTACATTCATTATGTACGAAAAGTGATTAGAATAAGCATTGTGATGCACAAAATGTCCTAAATGTTAATTAATGACACAAACGCGCTTATCGGGTGAACTACATTCCTTAAGTACGAAAAGTGATTAGATTAAGCTTTGGGATGCACAAAATGACGTAAATGTTCATCCAATGACACAAATGCACTTATTGGAGGCACTACATCCTTAAGTACGAAAAGTGATTAGAATAAGCCTTCGTATGCACAAAATGACCTAAATGTTAAATTAATGACACAAACGCGCTTATTGGATGAAGTACATTCCTTAAGTACGAAAAGTGATTAGATTAAGCCTTGGGATGCACAAAATGACGTAAATGTTCATCCAATGACACAAATGCACTTATTGGATGAACTACATCCTTAAGTACGAAAAGTGATTAGAATAAGCCTTGGGATGCACAAAATGACATAAATGTTAAATTAATGACACAAACGCGCTTATTGGATGAACTACATTCCTTAAGTACGAAAAGTGATTATATTAAGCCTTGGGATGCACAAAATGACGTAAATGTTCATCCAATGACAAAAATGCACTTATTGGATGAACTACATCCTTAAGTACGAAAAGTGATTAGAATAAGCCTTGGGATGCACAAAATGACCTAAATGTTAAATTAATGACACAAACGCGCTTATTGGATGAAGTACATTCCTTAAGTACGAAAAGTGATTAGATTAAGCCTTGGGATGCACAAAATGACGTAAATGTTCATCCAATGACACAAAAGCACTTATTGGACGAACTACATCCTTAAGTACGAAAAGTGATTAGAATAAGCCTTGGGATGCACAAAATGACCTAAATGTTAAATTAATGACACAAACGCGCTTATTGGATGAAGTACATTCCTTAAGTACGAAAAGTGATTAGATTAAGCCTTGGAATGCACAAAATGACGTAAATGTTCATCCAATGACATAAATGGACTTATTGGATGAACTACATCCTTAAGTACGAAAAGTGATTAGAATAAGCCTTGGGATGCACAAAATGACCTAAATGTTAAATTAATGACACAAACGCGCTTATTGGTTGAACTACATTCCTTAAGTACGAAAAGTGATTAGAATAAGCCTTGGGATGCACAAAATAACGTAAATGTTTATCCAATGACACAAATGCACTTATTGGATGAACTTCATTCCTTAAGTACGAAAAGTTATTAGAATAAGCCTTGGGATGCACAAAATGACGTAAATGTTTCTCCAATGACACAAATGCACTTATTGGATGAACTTCATTCCTTAACTACGAAAAGTGATTAGAATAAGCCTTGGGATGCACAAAATGACGTAAATGTTCATCCAATGACACAAATGCACTTATTGGATGAACTACATCCTTAAGTACGAAAAGTGATTAGAATAAGCCTTGGGATGCACAAAATGACCTAAATGTTAAATTAATGACACAAACGCGCTTATTGGATGAACTACATTCCTTAAGTACGAAAAGTGATTAGAATAAGCCTTGGGATGCACAAAATGAGGTAAACGTTAAATTAATGACAGAAACGCGCTTATTATTTGAACTACATTCCTTAAGTACGAAAAGTGATTAGAATAACCCTTGGGATGCACAAAATGACGTAAATGTTTATCCAATGACACAAATGCACTTATTGGATGAACTACATTACTTAAGTATAAAGAGAGATGAGAATAAGCCTTGGGATGCACTACATGACGTAAATGTTCATCCAATGACACAAATGCCCTTATTGGAGGAACTACATTCCTTAAGTACGAAAAATGATTAGAATAAGCCTATGGATGCACAAAATGACGTAAATGTTCATCCAATGACACAAATGCACTTATTGGATGAACTACATTCCTTAAGTATAAAGAGAGATTAGAATAAGCCTTGGGATGCACTAAATGACGTAAATGTTCATCCAATGACACAAATGCACTTATTGGAGGAACTACATTCCTTAAGTACGAAAAGTGATTAGAATAAGCCTATGGATGCACAAAAGGACGTAAATGTTCATCCAATGACACAAATGCACTTATTGGATGAACCACATTCCTTAAGTACGAAAAGTGATTAGAATAAGCCTTGCGATGCACAAAATGACCTAAATGTTAAATTAATGACACAAACGCGCTTATTGGATTTGCTACATTCCTTAAGCACGAAAAGTGATTAGAGTAAGCCTTGGGATGCACAAAATGACCTAAATGTTAAATTAATGACACAAACGCGCTTATTGGATGAACTACATTCCTTAAGCACGAAAAGTGATTAGAATAAGCCTTGGAATGCACAATATGACGTAAATGTTCATCCAATGACACAAATGCACTTATTGGATGAACTACATTTATTAAGTACGAAAAGTGATTAGAACAAGCCTTGGGATGCACAAAATGAGGTAAATGTCAAATTAATGACAAAAACGCGCTGATTAGTTGAACTACATTCCTTAAGTACGAAAAGTGATTAGAATAAGTCTTGGGATGCACAAAATGACGTAAATGTTCATCCAATGACACAAATGCACTTATTGGATGAACTACATCCTTAAGTACGAAAAGTGATTAGAATAAGCCTTGGGATGCACAAAATGACCTAAATGTTAAATTAATGACACAAACGCGCTTATTGGATGAACTACATTCCTTAAGTACGAAAAGTGATTAGAATAAGCCTTGGGATGCACAAAATGACGTAAATGTTCATCCAATGACACAAATGCACTTATTGGAGGAACTAGATCCTTAAGTACGAAAAGTGATTAGAATAAGCCTTAGGATGCACAAAATGACCTAAATGTTAAATTAATGACACAAACGCGCTTATTGGATGAAGTACATTCCTTAAGTACGAAAAGTGATTAGATTAAGCCTTGGGATGCACAAAATGACGTAAATGTTCATCCAATGACACAAATGCACTTATTGGATGAACTACATTCATTAAGTACGAAAAGTGATTAGAATAAGCATTGTGATGCACAAAATGTCCTAAATGTTAATTAATGACACAAACGCGCTTATCGGGTGAACTACATTCCTTAAGTACGAAAAGTGATTAGATTAAGCTTGGGGATGCACAAAATGACGTAAATGTTCATCCAATGACACAAATGCACATATTGCAGGAACTACATCCTTAAGTACGAAAAGTGATTAGAATAAGCCTTGGGATGCACAAAATGACCTAAATGTTAAATTAATGACACAAACGCGCTTATTGGATGAAGTACAATCCTTAAGTACGAAAAGTGATTAGATTAAGCCTTGGGATGCACAAAATGACGTAAATGTTCATCCAATGACACAAATGCACTTATTGGATGAACTACATTCATTAAGTACGAAAAGTGATTAGAATAAGAATTGTGATGCACAAAATGTCCTAAATGTTAATTAATGACACAAACGCGCTTATCGGGTGAACTACATTCCTTAAGTACGAAAAGTGATTAGATTAAGCTTTGGGATGCACAAAATGACGTAAATGTTCATCCAATGACACAAATGCACATATTGCAGGAACTACATCCTTAAGTACGAAAAGTGATTAGAATAAGCCTTGGGATGCACAAAATGACCTAAATGTTAAATTAACGACACAAACGCGCTTATTGGATAAACTACATCCTTAAGTACGAAAAGTGATTAGAATAAGCCTTGGGATGCACAAAATGACGTAAATGTTCATCCAATGACACAAATGCACTTATTGGATGAACTTCATTCCTTAAGTACGAAAAGTGATTAGAATAAGCATTGTGATGCACAAAATGTCCTAAATGTTAATTAATGACACAAACGCGCTTATCGGGTGAACTACATTCCCTAAGTACGAAAAGTGATTAGATTAAGCTTTGGGATGCACAAAATGACGTAAATGTTCATCCAATGACACAAATGCACTTATTGGATGAACTACATCCTTAAGTACGAAAAGTGATTAGAATAAGCCTTGGGATGCACAAAATGACCTAAATGTTAAATTAATGACAGAAACGCGCTTATTGGATGAACTACATTCCTTAAGTACGAAAAGTTATTAGATTAAGCCTTGGGATGCATAAAATGACATAAATGTTTATCCAATGACACAAATGCACTTATTGGATGAACTACATTCATTAAGTACAAAAAGTGATTAGAATAAGCATTGTGATGCACAAAATGTCCTAAATGTTAATTAATGACACAAACGCGCTTATCGGGTGAACTACATTCCTTAAGTACGAAAAGTGATTAGATTAAGCTTTGGGATGCACAAAATGACGTAAATGTTCATCCAATGACACAAATGCACTTATTGGAGGAACTAGATCCTTAAGTACGAAAAGTGATTAGAATAAGCCTTGGGATGCACAAAATGACCTAAATGTTAAATTAATGACACAAACGCGCTTATTGGATGAACTACATTCCTTAAGTACGAAAAGTGATTAGAATAAGCCTTGGGATGCACAAAATGACATAAATGTTCATCCAATGACACAAATGCACTTATTGGATGAACTACATCCTTAAGTACGAAAACTGATTAGAATAAGCCTGGGGATGCACAAAATGACCTAAATGTTAAATTAATATCACAAACGCGCTTATTGGATGAACTACATTCCTTAAGTACGAAAAGTGATTAGATTAAGTCTTGGGATGCACAAAATGACATAAATGTTCATCCAATGACACAAATGCACTTATTGGATGAACTTCATTCCTTAAGTACGAAAAGTGATTAGAATAAGCATTGTGATGCACAAAATGTCCTAAATGTTAATTAATGACACAAACGCGCTTATCGGGTGAACTACATTCCTTAAGTACGAAAAGTGATTAGATTAAGCTTTGGGATGAACAAAATGACGTAAATGTTCATCCAATGACACAAATGCACTTATTGGAGGAACTACATCCTTAAGTACGAAAAGTGATTAGAATAAGCCTTGGGATGCACAAAATGACCTAAATGTTAAATTAAAGACACAAACGCGCTTATTGGATGAAGTACATTCCTTAAGTACGAAAAGTGATTAGATTAAGCATTGGGATGCACAAAATGACGTAAATGTTCATCCAATGACACAAATGCACTTATTGGATGAACTACATCCTTAAGTACGAAAAGTGATTAGAATAAGCCTGGGGATGCACAAAATGACCTAAATGTTAAATTAATATCACAAACGCGCTTATTGGATGAACTACATTCCTTAAGTACGAAAAGTGATTAGATGAAGTCTTGGGATGCACAAAATGACGTAAACGTTCATCCAATGACACAAATGCACTTATTGGATGAACTTCATTCCTTAAGTACGAAAAGTGATTAGAATAAGCCTTGGGATGCACAAAATGACGTAAATGTTCATCCAATGACACAAATGCACTTACTGGATGAACTACATTCATTAAGTACGAAAAGTGATTAGATTAAGCCTTGGGATGCACAAAATGACGTAAATGTTCATCCAATGACACAAATGCACTTATTGGATGAACTACATTCATTAAGTACGAAAAGTGATTAGAATAAGCATTGTGATGGACAAAATGTCCTAAATGTTAATTAATGACACAAACGCGCTTATCAGGTGAACTACATTCCTTAAGTACGAAAAGTGATTAGATTAAGCTTTGGGATGCACAAAATGACGTAAATGTTCATCCAATGACACAAATGCACATATTGCAGGAACTACATCCTTAAGTACGAAAAGTGATTAGAATAAGCCTTGGGATGCACAAAATGACCTAAATGTTAAATTAATGACACAAACGCGATTATTGGATGAACTACATTCCTTAAGTACGAAAAGTGATTAGAATAAGCCTTGGGATGCACAAAACGACGTAAATGTTAATCCAATGACACAAATGCACTTATTGGAGGAACTACATCCTTAAGTACGAAAAGTGATTAGAATAAGCCTGGGGATGCACAAAATGACCTAAATGTTAAATTAATATCACAAACGCGCTTATTGGATGAACTACATTCCTTAAGTACGAAAAGTGATTAGATTAAGCTTTGGGATGCACAAAATGACGTAAATGTTCATCCAATGACACAAATGCACTTATTGGAGGAACTACATCCTTAAGTACGAAAAGTGATTAGAATAAGCCTTGGGATGCACAAAATGACGTAAATGTTCATCCAATGACACAAATGCACTTATTGGATGAACTACATCCTTAAGTACGAAAAGTGATTAGAATAAGCCTGGGGATGCACAAAATGACGTAAATGTTCATCCAATGACACAAATGCACTTATTGGATGAACATCATTCCTTAAGTACGAAAAGTGATTAGAATAAGCATTGTGATGCACAAAATGTCCTAAATGTTAATTAATGACACAAACGCGCTTATCGGGTGAACTACATTCCTTAAGTACGAAAAGTGATTAGATTAAGCTTTGGGATGCACAAAAAGACGTAAATGTTCATCCAATGACACAAATGCACATATTGCAATAACTACATCCTTAAGTACGAAAAGTGATTAGAATAAGCATTGGGATGCACAAAATGACCTAAATGTTAAATTAATGACACAAACGCGATTATTGGATGAACTACATTCCTTAAGTACGAAAAGTGATTAGAATAAGCCTTGGGATGCACAAAATGACGTAAATGTTCATCCAATGACACAAATGCATTTATTGGATGAACTACATCCTTAAGTACGAAAAGTGATTAGAATAAGCCTGGGGATGCACAAAATGACCTAAATGTTAAATTAATATCACAAACGCGCTTATTGGATGAACTACATTCCTTAAGTACGAAAAGTGATTAGATTAAGTCTTGGGATGCACAAAATGACGTAAATGTTCATCCAATGACACAAATGCACTTATTGGATGAACTTCATTCCTTAAGTACGAAAAGTGATTAGAATAAGCATTGTGATGCACAAAATGTCCTAAATGTTAATTAATGACACAAACGCGCTTATCGGGTGAACTACATTCCCTAAGTACGAAAAGTGATTAGATTAAGCTTTGGGATGCACAAAATGACGTAAATGTTCATCCAATGACACAAATGCACTTATTGGAGGAACTACATCCTTAAGTACGAAAAGTGATTAGAATAAGCCTTGGGATGCACAAAATGACCTAAATGTTAAATTAATGACACAAACGCGCTAATTGGATGAAGTACATTCCTTAAGTACGAAAAGTGATTAGATTAAGCCTTCGGATGCACAAAATGACGTAAATGTTCATCCAATGACACAAATGCACTTATTGGATGAACTACATCCTTAAGTACGAAAAGTGATTAGAATAAGCCTTGGGATGCACAAAATGACCTAAATGTTAAATTAATGACACAAACGCGCTTATTAGATGAACTACAGTCCTTAAGTACGAAAAATGATTAGATTAAGCCTTGGGATGCACAAAATGACGTAAATGTTCATCCAATGACACAAATGCACTTATTGGAGGAACTACATCCTTAACTACGAAAAGTGATTAGAATAAGCCTTGGGATGCACAAAATGACCTAAATGTTAAATTAATGACACAAACGCGATTATTGGATGAACTACATTCCTTAAGTACGAAAAGTGATTAGAATAAGCCTTGGGATGCACAAAATGACGTAAATGTTCATCCAATGACACAAATGCACTTATTGGATGAACTACATCCTTAAGTACGAAAAGTGATTAGAATAAGCCTGGGGATGCACAAAATGACCTAAATGTTAAATTAATATCACAAACGCGCTTATTGGATGAACTACATTTTTTAAGTACGAAAAGTGATTAGATTAAGTCTTGGGATGCACAAAATGACGTAAACGTTCATCCAATGACACAAATGCACTTATTGGATGAAGTTCATTCCTTAAGTACGAAAAGTGATTAGAATAAGCCTTGGGATGCACAAAATGACGTAAATGTTCATCCAATGACACAAATGCACTTACTGGATGAACTACATTCATTAAGTACGAAAAGTGATTAGATTAAGCCTTGGGATGCACAAAATGACGTAAATGTTCATCCAATGACACAAATGCACTTATTGGATGAACTACATTCATTAAGTACGAAAAGTGATTAGAATAAGCATTGTGATGCACAAAATGTCCTAAATGTTAATTAATGACACAAACGCGCTTATCGGGTGAACTACATTCCCTAAGTACGAAAAGTGATTAAATTAAGCCTTGGGATGCACAAAATGACGTAAATGTTCATCCAATGACACAAATGCACTTATTGGATGAACTACATCCTTAAGTACGAAAAGTGATTAGAATAAGCCTTGGGATGCACAAAATGACCTAAATGTTAAATTAATGACACAAACTCGCTTATTAGATGAACTACAGTCCTTAAGTACGAAAAGTGATTAGATTAAGCCTTGGGATGCACAAAATGACGTAAATGTTTATCCAATGACACAAATGCACTTATTGGATGAACTTCATTCCTTAAGTACGAAAAGTGATTAGAATAAGCCTTGGGATGCACAAAATGACGTAAATGTTCATCCAATGACACAAATACACTTATTGGATGAACTACATTCATTAAGTACGAAAAGTGATTAGAATAAGCATTGTGATGAACAAAATGTCCTAATTGTTAATTAATGACACAAACGCGCTTATCGGGTGAACTACATTCCTTAAGTACGAAAAGTGATTAGATTAAGCTTTGGGATGCACAAAATGACGTAAATGTTCATCCAATGACACAAATGCACATATTGCAGGAACTACATCCTTAAGTACGAAAAGTGATTACAATAAGCCTTGGGATGCACAAAATGACCTAAATGTTAAATTAATGACACAAACGCGATTATTGGATGAACTACATTCCTTAAGTACGAAAAGTGATTAGAATAATCCTTGGGATGCACAAAATGACGTAAATGTTCATCCAATGACACAAATGCACTTATTGGAGGAACTACATCCTTAAGTACGAAAATTGATTAGAATAAGCCTTGGGATGCACAAAATGTCCTAAATGTTAAATTAATGACACAAATGCGCTTATTGGATGAAGTACAGTCCTTAAGTACGAAAAGTGATTAGATTAAGCCTTGGGATGCACAAAATGACGTAAATGTTTATCCAATGACACAAATGCACTTATTGGATGAACTTCATTCCTTAAGTACGAAAAGTGATTAGAATAAGCCTTGGGATGCACAAAATGACGTAAATGTTCATCCAATGACACAAATGCGCTTATTGGATGAACTACATTCATTAAGTACGAAAAGTGATTAGAATAGGCATTGTGATGCACAAAATGTCCTAAATGTTAATTAATGACACAAACGCGCTTATCGGGTGAACTACATTCCTTAAGTACGAAAAGTGATTAGATTAAGCTTTGGGATGCACAAAATGACGTAAATGTTCATCCAATGACACAAATGCACATATTGCAGGAACTACATCCTTAAGTACGAAAAGTGATTAGAATAAGCATTGGGATGCACAAAATGACCTAAATGTTAAATTAATGACACAAACGCGATTATTGGATGAACTACATTCCTTAAGTACGAAAAGTGATTAGAATAAGCCTTGGGATGCACAAAATGACGTAAATGTTCATCCAATGACACAAATGCACTTATTGGATGAACTACATCCTTAAGTACGAAAAGTGATTAGAATAAGCATTGGGATGCACAAAATGACCTAAATGTTAAATTAATGACACAAACGCGCTTATTGGATGAAGTACATTCCTTAAGTACGAAAAGTGATTAGATTAAGCCTTGGGATGCACAAAATGACGTAAATGTTCATCCAATGACACAAAAGCACTTATTGGACGAACTACATCCTTAAGTACGAAAAGTGATTAGAATAAGCCTTGGGATGCACAAAATGACCTAAATGTTAAATTAATGACACAAACGCGCTTATTGGATGAAGTACATTCCTTAAGTACGAAAAGTGATTAGATTAAGCCTTGGGATGCACAAAATGACGTAAATGTTCATCCAATGACACAAATGCACTAATGGATGAACTACATCCTTAAGTACGAAAAGTGATTAGAATAAGCCTTGGGATGCAAAAAATGACCTAAATGTTAAATTAATGACACAAACGCGCTTATTGGATGAACTACATTCCTTAAGTACGAAAAGTGATTAGATTAAGCCTTGGGATGCACAAAATGACGTAAATGTTCATCCAATGACACAAATGCACTTATTGGATGAACTACATCCTTAAGTACGAAAAGTGATTAGAATAAGCCTTGGGATGCACAAAATGACATAAATGATAAATAAATGACACAAACGCGTTTATTGGATGAAGTACATTCCTTAAGTACAAAAAGTGATTAGATTAAGCCTTGGGATGCACAAAATGACGTAAATGTTTATCCAATGACACAAATGCACTTATTGGATGAACTTCATTCCTTAAGTACGAAAAGTGATTAGAATAAGCCTTGGGATGCATAAAATGACGTAAATGTTCATCCAATGACACAAATGCACTTATTGGATGAACTACATTCATTAAGTACGAAAAGTGATTAGAATAAGCATTGTGATGCACAAAATGTCCTAAATGTTCATCCAATGACACAAATGCACTTATTGGATGAACTACATCCTGAAGTACGAAAAGTGATTAGAATAAGCCTTGGGATGCACAAAATGACATAAATGATAAATAAATGACACAAACGCGTTTATTGGATGAAGTACATTCCTTAAGTACGAAAAGTGATTAGATTAAGCCTTGGGATGCACAAAATGACGTAAATGTTTATCCAATGACACAAATGCACTTATTGGATGAACTTCATTCCTTAAGTACGAAAAGTGATTAGAATAAGCCTTGGGATGCACAAAATGACCTAAATGTTCATCCAATGACACAAATGCACTTATTGGAAGAACTACATTCGTTAAGTACGAAAAGTGATTAGAATAAGCATTGTGATGCACAAAATGTCCTAAATGTTAATTAATGACACAAACGCGCTTATCGGGTGAACTACATTCCTTAAGTACGAAAAGTGATTAGATTAAGCTTTGGGATGCACAAAATGACGTAAATGTTCATCCAATGACACAAATACACATATTGCAGGAACTACATCCTTAAGTACGAAAAGTGATTAGAATAAGCCTTGGGATGCACAAAATGACCTAAATGTTAAATTAATGACACAAACGCGCTTATTGGATGAACTACATTCCTTAAGTACGAAAAGTGATTAGAATAAGCCTTGGGATGCACAAAATGACGTAAATGTTCATCCAATGACACAAATGCACTTATTGGATGAACTACATCCTTAAGTACAAAAAGTGATTAGATTAAGCATTGGGATGCACAAAATGACCTAAATGTTAAATTAATGACACAAACGCG